>CM031240.1:44705233-44966534 GCA_018340775.1 Taxus wallichiana var. yunnanensis
TTTGTTTGTTGTTTTGTTGTTTGTTGTATTATTTTGTGTTATTGTTGTATTATGTTGTGTGTTTTTGTTTTGTTGTTTGGGGTGAAGAGGAGGTTTTGGTAGAGTTGATAGGGAAGGTGATTGGGGTGGGGGGAATGGGGTGGTTGTGTGGTTGGTTCGGTTAGGATAGATTAGGTGTTGGGTATGAAGTAGGAGGTGTTAAAGTGGCGGGGTATAGGTAGATGGATTTAGAGTATATCGGGGTGGTTGGTTGGTTGGTTGGTGGTAAAGGGGATGTGTAAGGTAAGTGTAGATGTGTGTTATAGAGTTGGGGTGTGGTTGGGTGGGTAAAAGGGGGTATAGAGGGTTAAGGTAGTTGTTTTTGTAAAGGGTAGGTCTAATGAAGTGGGTTGTTTTTGCAGGCACGTCAGCAGCTTACGATGTGGGATCGGATGCCCCCACTATTGAGATGGATGTGGCCACATGTGTCCGCAGCGCAGTGGGCCATTATGCGAGAGGTGGGACTCGGCGGAGTCCAGTGGTATAGGGCTGTGGATAGGGACCACAGCCTTATGGTTGCCCTCATCGAGAGATGGGATCCATGACCAACGTCTTCCATCTCCCTACTGGAGAGATGACGATTACCCTAGAGGATGTGTATCGCATCCTGAGACTGCCGATCGTAGGGGAGGTAGTGTTCCAGGTAGATGCGGAGATGGCGATGGACAGACATTCTTTAGGTATTTGGGGATGCAGCCGCATTATTGACCTATCACAGTGCGAGCATTGCCTATGGCGACATGTATCATGCACACAGACATGAGACACGGCTTGCCGTGTTGATGATGATAGGCATCACATGCTTCGCCCTCCCGGACTCAGAGGGAGGCCGCTTCCCACGGGCTTTGATGGGAGTCTTGCTGCGAGATGGTAGAGGAGCATACGTGCTTATGCACAGGCACGATATATATCAAGTGCGGCTATATAGAGAAGCTGTGGGGTTATCGTCGGATGAGGCGATTTGGGATTTGCTCGACATTTTTGTTACAACTTGCTTGGGCATATGAGCACATCATATGTATATTCGACAGATAGGGCTGCCCAGTGGCAAGGGCCCTGGATTGTATATAGATATGGCTTTCAGAGGTGGTTGGGGGTCGTGGGCCAGCCACGAGTGGTGCTCGCAGGATGGGATGTAGCCTACTACCGTCATATGTTAGAGGCTTGAGCCGCCTTGGACATTGTATGGAGGCCCTACGAGAGGCCATCGGCAGCCGAGGAGGCAGAGCACAATGCGCCAGATCCAGTATACTTTGGATAGGCTAGCGGAGGCCTTGGAGAGTATGAGTGGATACCCCTAGAGAGGGTACGACGGCAGTTGGGGCTGCGACAGGATGAGCCACCTCCCTTCCCGATACCGGAGGGATGATGTAGAGCCCCACTGCACCGCGGCTTGGCCCGTTGACCAGGATTGGGTAGCGAGAGGCGGCGGATGATACGATGGATGATCGGAGTAGCGGGGGCCTTTTTGGTTTGAGTGGGCGAGGGAGAAGCGGCGAGGAAGCACAACCTGCCTGGCCAGTTTGGTGGCGGTTATAGCGGAGAGGGACCGGCTCTTGGGCAGTGCGGTGTATTACTGGGCGGCAGCTTCTGCTGCGAGCTGCAGGAATCGGGAGTGCTACGAAGGCGGTGCTTGAGGCATAAGCAGTGCGAGGCACGAGTACATACGGCACCACCACGAGGCAAGCACCACCGCAGCACCACGAGCACCTGGCCCCACATGCGAGGCACGAGCACCGCCACAGTGCCCATGCAGGCACGGGTGTGCCAGCGGGGCGAGGAGCCACTATTATTAGGAGTCGGGAGACCGGCCCAGTAGACCATGGTGGCATGGGCCGCTATATGGAAGCGAGCGGAGGCCGGTATTATCGGGGCGTCTTGATAGTACAGGCTGACTACTCAGCCATATGCGGGCCTGCAGGCAGAGACCTCTCGAGCGAAGAGATCCCGGAAGCGGCCACGGCCGAGTGGGTCGGTGAGAGAGGAGGCGAAATCCCACGGGGACAGCGGGAGAGAGGTGAGGGTGGTGGGAGAAGGCTGAGACATCCTGAGGTGGAGATGGTTTTGGATATTGGATATAGACACGGTGCTGTGAACCGGTTATGTATATAGAGGCTGCGTGCCTACATATATGATTTATTTATTCATTCTTGTTGTATATACTGGCTGCGAGCCGATACGAGGTTGTATAGTTGATACGGCTGCGAGCGAGTATATTTTGACATGAGAGGCCGGCTGCGAGCGAGTCGAGATTTTGCAGTGATTGCGGCTGTGCGTGCCGGCTTTGTATTATTTTGATTTGTCACAGAGGCCCCATGCAGAGGAAGTTGTATATTTAAACATTGATATATATATAGATGATGATTTTGATCCACATGGTGTGTATAAAAAATGTTTTATGTGTTTTGTCGATGGTTTTTGAAATTGAATGTATATAGATGATGAGTTTGATCACATGGTGTGTATCTTGATGGGTTTGATGTATATATTTAAAATGTCGTATGTATTTTGTCGATGGTTGTTTTAATGTAGATAGATGATGTTGATGAAATTGTGATGATATATATATGTGTTGATGTGATTGATGACAAATAGTGATAATGGTGTAGTTATGCAGGAAAAAGAGGCGGGCGCCACAAAAATTTGCAAAAATAAAGAAAAGGCCCGGGTTTAAGAAAAAGGAGGCATGTGGCCGATATCGGTTAGCTAACCAGCGTCGGTAGATTATTGACCGATATCGGTTAGGTGGCAAATCTACGGTTATGCCAAAAGAGCTTTTCTAAAAATAGAAAAGCAGGTGCAACTTAAGTTCTTATTTTTAGAGTCATGCAACAAGTTAAATACGTGAATGCGATTGTTGTTTGATGGTGATATGAGTAATTGCATGAAAGAATTGAGTGATAAGGAGGAAAGAGGCAAGTAAAGCAATTGTGGCTGGAGATTAAGAAGGTAGAAAGGGAAAGTTATATTTGAAGAGGGTGGTGAACATGGCTGAGCGAGGAGAAGCATCAGCAGGCGAGGACGAGAGGAAGACGAGGTTCCACCCCAAGCTATTTCTTGCATCGAGAGGTAAAGCTGTTTGGTTGTATTTTAATTCTTGCATGTTTTGATGAATAGGATGAGAGAAGGTAAGAGGGTAGAGATGAGAAAGAAAAGGTGATAGGAAAGGGTTTGGGATAGAGTGAGTGTTATGGGGTAGGTAAGCGGGGTGTTCACGTATGTTTATAGGTATAGAGAGAGTAAAGAGAAAAATAATTATCGTAGGGGATGTTTTTAAAGCGGTTGTATAGGATTGCACGGTGGCCGGTATCGTTTAGAGATAACCGGTATCGGTTAGTAAGCTGGTATCGGTTATCTATAGCCGATACGGATTCTTGTATAGGAATTTCGAGAATGTGAAAAAACACTTGGGGATTTGATTTATTGAATGGTTGTGTGTCGTTTTGATGTATGCGAGGCGAAGAGGTAGGGTTGAGGATGAATGATAGTGTGCAGCTTTGTTATCACGAATCCAGCGGATGTAACACCAGTGAATGGGCATTGATAAACCATGTGGGGTTAAGTGGAATTTGCTATTATTCACGAATACACTGCATAATCATGCTATGTTGCAGGCGTTGATTGAGAGATGGAATCGGAAAAGAATACCTTCTATCTGCCAACAGGGGAGATGATAGTGACGATGGAAGATGTGTTTAGAATTTTGAGGCTCCCAATTACAGGAAGACCAGTGTATCAGGCGTTGCCTAGCGCGGCGGGGAGCGATAACTTGATGTATTTGGTTCAGCTGCATGAGATTTGACACAGCGAGTTTGACATTCACTTATGGTACAATGTATGCAACACACCACTCTGAGGAAACAAGGTTGGTAGTGGTATTAATGATAGCGGTGGGGTATTATGCATTACGAAGGGCGGATGGGGAAGATTTCCAAAAGCATTGATGTGTGTTATTTGGGAAATGATAGAAAGGAGCGTGACTTTCGCATGGGCACCCGCATATCTGGCGGAGTTATACAAGGGTTTATGGGCTGCGAAGTGAAATCACGGGGATGACCTTTGGATTGTGCATACTTATTACATTGTTGGGCCTATGAGCACATTGTGTGTGTGACCAATAGGCCGACCAATCGAAAGAGAGAGGAGTGCGAGAGGTTGGGATTCGAGATGATGGGTCAGAAAGAACAAGAGGCGAGATCCCAGGCCGTGATAGATGACATCGAGTATTATAGGTAGGTATGGGAGATGGTGACGATTGCGGATATTTGTTGGAGGCCTTACGGGAACTATATGGTGACAGAGAACATAGCTGAGGAGTTGAGGGGTGTAGAGCGATTGAGGTGGATCGCAGGGCACAGGCCAGGTGAGTACGAGAGGATTCCTCTAGATCGCGTGCGGTGGCAATTTGGATTTGTTCGAGGATATACCATGGCTTATAGACCATACATGAGGATCGATGAGGCATTATTCTCACCTCCCGGCCGACACCTCGAGAAGGGCCGAGAAGAGATAGCGGCCGATCGCGGGGTAATGGATGCGGGAGCGAGAGGCTTATAGATTATGGTGGGTAGCGAGCTGCGAGGTTCACGTGAGAGGGCGATCATCTGACATAGCTGTGATTACAGCGGAGAGAGATCGTCTGTAGGGTTTAGTTCATCAGCTCCAAACGCGGGTGAATGAGACAACGGGATTGTTAGCGGTTGCAGAGTCACGAGTGGAGAGACTAGAGGTGAGATTCCGCCACGCGAGAGGACGTATTCGTATGTTACAGGAGATGTTGGCGGATCAGTGGGAGGAACCAATAGCAGTGGCACCTTTGAGGATGGAGAGGCCAAGTGAGTGGCGTCGACGATCACGATCACCACCTGATTCGGGAGGAGGCGCAAGGGTCTAAGTGAATTTCATAGGAGTATAAGAATAAATAAGGATGCCGACTGTGCGTCGATAACCTAGAAGATGTATTTGTTTAACATCTAAATAAAACTAAATATGTATGTTGATTTGAGTGATGATAATAATAAGAATGGTTGTGTTTTGAATGTTTTGTTTTGAAAAAGGATAAAGATGAATGTTATCAAATAGAAATACACAAAAATATTTATATTTACAACACATGATAGGTTATGGTAGGGGATGGTCGAGCTAACCTTGGGAGACCCCATGTCTCCTAAGTGCTGCCTACATAGCCCATTACACAAAGCAAGGAGGGGCCTCAGACCGATGTAGTTCTCCCTTAGGACCAGGGAGAGGTGAATTTAGGCAACTTGGTTATAGTTAGGCAATTTGTTGGCTGGTAAAAATATTGATATTGGTAGGGTAACGTTGTTGGTGTTGGTAAGGGATTGGCGATGTTGGTGTAGGTATAGGTGAAGCGAAAGTTAGCTTACCCAAGTAGTAGGGAATCGTGTCCTGATTAAGGTCAACACACAATCCTAGATTCGAGTAAAAGAGGCAAAAGTGTCCCGTAGTTGAGAAGAGCTAAACAAACCACATATTAATGTAGGATGAGCTTGAATCCCTAGGTGCCTTGCATAGGGCGAGAAGTCGATAGGTGAAAAGAGTCGTATAATCACAATATATCGGATATACGTCACGTCCCTTGAGTTTTGTTGCTTTGTGAATGGTGAGGTGAGGTGCATTTGGTAGAGCTAGGGTGCACGAGAGAACTTGTTATAAGGTGATTATGTTGACTAAAGAGAACCAAACCTAAATAGACAAGTCCATGACTCAAAAGTGCTTTGGAATCTGCTTTTTACTTTTACGGATATAGATTGATCGATGCGGGAAGTCCATAGGGGATATGCATTTTGTTGTTCTTGAGCTCTTCGAAGGTGATCAATGTGAGAAGCTTCGATAAAGGCTGACTTTGTATAGTTGTCCTTGAGGAGCGATCTATTTATAGTAGCGAGATGTGGTTTTGTGTATAGATTTTGTCCTTCGGGGAGCAGTCTATTTATAATAGTAGAAGTGGCTTTGCACATAGTTGTCCTTGAGGAGCGAGTCTATGTATAACTTTAGAGTCTAGATGTCCATTTGGCATGAAGCATCTAGTTTTGTAGGAAGTTTGACTCAAGAATATCCCATAAGCGTATAATTGAGAACGTGTTATTTTGATACTTTTAAGTCATGGACTAGACTAAAAGGGAAGGCATCTTTAAGGGAGGTTATGACCAAACCATGTGAGCTTGATTTTATTTTGAGATGCATGAAACAAAGTGTATGAGGTGGTAAATGAGCTCAAGGGACGAGCGCAAGGTAGATAAGAAGTGATGTAACACTAAATTCAATGATAGTAGAATGGTCGGAGATCACAAGGCATTAAGGGGTTCGAGGCTCGGAGTTTACCATTAAGCGAAGCTAAGCGATAAGTGCACGATCCGTAGATGTGAGTGATAATGTAAGGCCCAATCAATTTGGAGCAAATTTGCCACGTTTTCTCTTTTCTAGTTTGGTTACATGTTGATTCTCTTTGAGGACAAGATCACCAACCTTAAAGGTACGCTCATGAAGTCACTTATCATAAGCATGCTTGATGCGCTTTTGATAGATTTGAAGGTGGTCGAAATTTGTAAGATGGCGCTCGTCAAGAAGCTCGATTGGGCTAACCGCTCTTGGTGGAAATCATCATTGGTGAGAATATCTGAAGAGATATTCTTAGGGAGGTATTTGTATTTGAGAGGTAAGACAGCCTCGGTACCATATACCAAAGAAAATGGGGTGGCATTAGTGGAGGTACGAATGCTAGTCGATAAGCCCAAAGGGCAAAGGGGATGTGATCGGGCCAATTGCTTCGAGAATCGTTAACAACTTTCATGAGGATTTTGGTGAGGGTTTTATTAGAAGATTGGCTTGACCATTTGCTTGTGGATAGTAAGGTGATGAGAAGCTAAGTTTGATACCAAAGTTGTCACAAAGGTCTTTGTAACAACTTATTTTAAAATATTTTCCATTATACATTATCGGGCGATGAGGAATGCCAAAGCGACAGAGATAATGTGATGGTTAATGAATTCGACGATTTTTTTCTTTTTGGTTGAAATGAGTGGAATGGCTTCCACCCATTTAGTGTAATATTCGGTTCTTTGTGATTATCCAGCGGTGGCGTTGCGAAGAGGGTGGGTGAATCTCACAATAAGGTCTAAACCCCATTGTGAGAAAGGCAAAGATCTCGTGTGACTTTGTAGCGGATGGCTAGGAGTATGTTGAAGGTTGGCATGTTGTTGACACATAACACAACACTTAACATATTCGTAGCGATCGTTATTAAAGTAGGCCAATAATAGCCTAGGTGAAGGATCCGTTTGGCCACGGCAGAGCCACTAAAATGTCCACCACAAATACCGTCGTGGACTTGTTGGATGGTATAGGTGACCTCATGCCGGTTAGACATCGAAGGAGGATGCCATCAAAGCCACGTTTATAGAGAGTCCCCCATGATGACATAATGAGAAACACTTTTAAGAAAAGCACGTTTGCCATTACTAGTAAGGTCGGGTGGGAGAAGCGAGAGGTTGTAAGGTAGTCGTGAAATTGGTGATACGGGTATCCTGCGAATTAGAGACACATTATTTATCATACAAACATCAGAAATTTGAGTAAGATGGGGCAAAGAGTTGTTGGACCAAGGCATGAATATGTCGAGTCGGTTGGTGAGGTAGGAATTTGTGAGGCTAAGCAAGCCATAGTATCCGTAAATTTGTTAGTGGAGCGGGAATGGTTTGGATAGAATAATGAGTAAATAAGGTCAAAAGTGAATCCACGTAATGTTTGTACTTTTGAAGTTCCTCATTTTACATTGGTAGATGCCCATAACTTGATTGACTACGGTTGGGAGTCACGAAAATGTTAATAGACTTGACACCTAAGTGTAATGACACTGGAGACCCAAAACAAGGGCCTCGTATTCCTTTGTATTATTAGTGCGGGGAAATCGAGCGAGAATGAAAGAGGCATAGGCTCGGCATCGAGAGGAATGAGAACAACCGGCTCCTCGCCATGTGCTTTGGCATTTGGATCCATCGAAGAAGAGGGTCATTGGATCGACTCCTCTTTGAGTGAAAGAGTGGCGATGAGTTCGTCGGGAAATTAAAATTGGTAAATTGTTCCCAGGTAAAGGGGGCTTCCAGCGAGTTGGTCTGCAATAGTTTGTCCTTTTATTGATTTTGGTGTACAAATTCAAGGTCGAGGTCGGAAAGGAGCATAAGCCATCGGGTGATGCGTTGGTTTAGATGTGGTTTGGCGTACATATAATGAATGGGGTTCGCGTTGGTGATGACAAAAGTTTTGTGATTCGGGAGGTAGTGTCGGAGTTTGGTGGCTACGAATGATAGGGCTAGGCACAACTTTTCTACATGTGTATACCTAGTCTCGTAATCCACGAAAGTATGACTTATGTAATAAGCGGCTTGTTCTCGATGCTCGGAGTCACGATGTGCGAGCATGGCTCCTCTGGCATGGTCGGTGGCGAGAAAGGTAAAGGTAGAAAGGGCGATCGTCTGAGGTGGGATAAGCACGGTGCAAGTGGCTGCGAGATAGGCTTTAAGAGCCTCGAAAGGCTTGGTGGCACTCTTGCTCCATTGAAAGGCAATGTCCTTTTTAAGGAGATGATGGAAAGGTTGACATCGATCGAGAGTTGAGAGATGAAATGCGGATAGATTGGAGTTTACCTTGCAAACTACGTAATTGTTTGAGGTTAGTAGGTGGGGGCATTTCTAGGATAGCTTTGACTTTAGCTGGATCGACCTCGATGCCATGCAAAGAGATGATAAAACCAAGGAGTTTTCCGAAAGGACACAAAGACACATTTCTTTGGTTGAAGATGAACACAATATTGTAACAAGGTGATCGAAAATAATGGTTAAAACATCGAGATGTTCAACTGCGATGTTTAGATTTGCAAGAAGATCATCGACATAATCCTCGAGGATAGTGTGCATAATGTCATGAAAAATGTAAGTCATAGCCATTGATAGGTCGCACCAGCATTCTTAAGGCCAAATGGCATGACACGATAATAGAAGGTTCCCGAGGAGTTATGAAGGTAGTTTTATGTTGATCGGTGGGGCTACCAAAATTTGATTGTATCGAGAAGCCATCCATGAGAAAGCATCTCATGGCCCGCGGTGAGATCAACAAGTTGATCAATACTTGGGAGAAGTCATCCTTTGGGCAAGCGAGGTTAAGGTCAGGAAATCGTACATATCGAAGTCCCCGTTGCTTTAGTGCAGTGCGATGTTAGAGATCCATTGAGGATAGTGATAGGTAAGATGAAGGAAGCGAGAAAGGAGTCGTTGAAGCTCTTCTTTGACAAGAGGGCAATGCGTGGATGCATTTTCTCGGTTTTATTTAAGCTGGTTTGGCATCGGGTTTTAAGGTAATGTTATGGACAGCAATGTCAGGATCAATTCTGGCATGTCGGCGTAGGACAGCGAAAGCTTGGTTGCGGCAGCCTGGAGGAAGGTAATGAAGCGTAGTTTGTTACGATGCGGTAAGAGATTGTCGATCTTTCACAATGTGAGGATCGTCCTCGGTGTGGATGTTGATTTCTATAGTCGACTCATTCAACATGGTTTGAGTATCGGATGGCGAGGCGCGTTGAATATAAGAGTCATCGCACGAGGTAAGTGAGGATGGAGTCGTCATCTGGCACTCAACAACATTAATTGAAGGTGAGTCCTCTTCGATCATGTCTGGATATAGAAGGGGAAGAGAAGATGGGTCTTCATTATCACGTTGATAAGTGAGAGGACCCGGGAAGATAGCGTTTATGAAAAAAAAGTTAGGAGGGATAGATTCGAGTCTATCGACTCTATGGGTGACGATGGAAAAATGGGTGATGATGGTTCGGAAGGGGTGACTTCGTCGCCTTCCTAGATATAGCGGATATGTGATGTTTTCAGTGTAGGTGGTTCAGAGAATCCAAGACCACGACGATCTTTGTGTTTGCGTGTAGTAATGGGAATGATCGTATGTCGGCCTTGTTCATAAAAGCCGAAACCGAAGCCCTTCAAGCACGTGCGTCGGGAAGGTGAGAGCGAAAGCGACGATTAGTTAGATATTGAAAATCAGATTGGAAGGGGACCACACCAAGGGGAGGTTCAGGGGTGATAGAGGATGTATTGACACCCCCATACGTTAGGTTGGTGCGGTAATTAGGTGGTCCGTAGGAGATTACTTCCCCACCACTGACGGTCATAGGTAGGATGCGCGTATGTGCATCCGTACTCTGTGGGGTATGGAACATGCTAACGTTATACAGGTGATACTCCCCCAGTGTAAGGTGTTGAAAGACATCTACTAAGGGATCTGAGGTTGGGATATTGTCTGCGGGAAAGGAAGTGGTATTTGCGACGGCGGTTTCATTGGTTGAAGGTGTAGGTGCGGTTGAGGTGGATGGTTGAGGTGTGGTTGAAGTGGATGGTTGGGTTGGATGAATGGGTGTCTTGACTAGTACAAGCACATCATTAGGGTGATATAACATATTACGTAGGTTTTGAAGGGGGGAGGGTCAGCTTTTACGGTGTAGGATTTCCCCTCATACTCGAATTTTATGCATCATGTAAGGTGGAGGAACGCATCCCATAGCCGGATCGAGGGCGGCCTAATGACATGTTGTATTGGAATTCACCCTCGAGGACATAGAAGAGTTCGGGTAAGGTACGTGGCCCTACACGAATGTTAAGGATCACGGTGCCTAAGGTAGAAGTAATAGCATCGTTGAATGAACGCTGACATGGTGGGGTTGGCACACATGCGGCTAGAGGGGATATTCATTTGTTGGAAGGCTTTGGAAGAGATGATGTTTTAAAGGCTAGTAGCACCCCATCAATCATAACACGATGCACCGGATGTCCGGACGTAGGTGAGATGAAAAGAGCGGGAGTCGGGATCTTACGCACCAAAGTCAACAATTTCGTCTTGAGCCAGCGGCAGCGGTTTTTTATACGGGGGCGGAAGTGATAGATTGTTTGGTGAGAGAAGCAATGTGGTTGGGTGTTAAGATGGAGGTAATGGGAAAGGTTTCGTTAGGTAAGACCTCTATCCCTTGAAGGATTTCAATGAGAGCTTGTCGATGAGATTGAGAGAGTCTGAATGAGATCATACGGTGTCATTTTTAGGTGATTGGTGAAGTTGTTTGATCATGGTTCGGTGGGAAACTCCATCGAGAGATGGGGTAGGCGAGGTCCACGAATAACCACTTTAGGTGGTGGTGCGATCGGGATGGTGGACGGAGAAGAGAGGCGTAGGTGTGCTTTCTTTAGCTTTCCCATTGTTTTTACGCCCTCGAGTAGCAACACTAATCATGTTGATCTCGTGAACATGAGAGGAGGAAGCGGTAGGGATAAGTCATGGTCTTGAGAGGTGGGGTTGTAATAATGATAGATCTTGGTGAGGCGGGGATAGGTGGTATAGGAGAGGGATTGAAGCTAAAGGTCTCTCCCTTCGTAAGTTGTCTTTCTTAACCTTTCTATTGAGAGGTGGTGTGAAGGATGGCTTTCAAAGCTTTGCATCCCTCTACATCATGTCTGGTGTGCGGTGGTAAGCGCAGATTTTAGACTCATCATAACCTATAGGTCTAGGTTTAGATGGATCATAAGGTCTAAGTGGGGGTAGGGAAATGGTCGCATTCTCCACCAACATATCGAGGATCTTAGCGTAAGATCCTTTAAGCGGAGTCAAAGTCAGAGGAAGATGAAGCTATTGATTGGGTGGGTTTTGGTAATGTTTGGGTATGGTTGGTTAAATACGGATGGTGTTTTAGATAAGGGGTTTTGATAATTGGATTTAACTAAACGTGGCTTCTTGGCGTAGAAAAGGTATGTTTAGCTGGTTAGATGGTGAGGCCAGATGATGTGGTATCGTAGGAAACAACCACGGAGAAAGAGGAGTGATATAAAACAAATCCTTTGATGATGGAGTTTGTTTAGGGTTGATAGGTGGACGGGATCTCTGTATGGATGTAGAAGGTGCGAGGTCGTTTTAAAGAAAAGCGTAGGAGGTACGATGTATTGAGGCAAGGTGGAGGGTGAGGTCCCGATATAGAAGGTAGGTGTGATGGCGAGGGTTTTAGTTGTGTGAGAGGCATAGATTGGACTTGAGGAGATTGGAGTTTGTCTCTAGGTGGATGGGCGGCTTTATTTTTGGATAAATCTAACCGTTTAGGTGGGTGTGTTAAATTTAGGTATTGGTGAAGTCCCAGCGTAGGGGAGGTTTGGTTAGGTTAATAGAGGTGGATGAGGTATTCGGTAGAGATGAGGGGGGTGAAGGTGAGGACATAGGCATTTTGAGTTTTTGTAAACACCGCGGGTATATGGTAGAGGTGTCTGGATCGGTCATCTGCATTTGAGTAGAGCATGGTGTACTCAAACGTTCCCATAGGACTCGTCATCTTCGAGGATGACAATCTTCACGTGTGAATAGGAACTTTTGTATGGAAGAAAGGTGGGTTGTGATTCCGGTCCCTTTGTGGGTGTGATACTGAGGGTAAATGAGGCTTGTATCAATGGTTGTTAAGAGGTCAACCGGTCATTGAAAAGATTTAGGCGATGAAGAACTAATAGGTAGGAGGGCATGTTTGAGAGGATCCGTCATGATTAAAGAATTTGGTGATGTCGGTTCAAGGGGTTTCTCATCTAAGGATGATGAAAAAAGTGGCGAGCCTTCCTCTTGTACAAGCAAGAGTGGTAGAAGGAGATGTTTGGGAAATAGATAAGTTAGATAACATCGCTCTCACGAGTCTTGCGAGGATGTGGTGTAAGAAGGCTCATCGTGAGAAGGGAACTCAGGTGGTTAATTCCTTTATGGGTAAAGGAATGGCAAGGTTATCATCTTGTCTTGATGGTGGTGAAGCGGGTGCAGTTCTGCGTTAGTGAAGAGGCTTGATTGAGAATTTCTCAATAGAGGCTTTTGGTTGGGAATCGAAAGCTGCATGGATTTCATGAACACTCTCCTCGGCTAAATATATCTTGGTTTATATTCTTATTAGAAGAGTGGTTTGGGAATGGTTTATTGAAGATTTTCAAATTTTGGTTAGCGAGGGCATTAGGATTATCGAGGTTATATCCCTGCATGACCATTTCTGCTATGTTTTTCAACATCTTACAGTTTTCGTATTGTGTCCCTTCACGGTGGAAATTCTGAAGTCATTTTCTTTGTACCAAGAAGGTATAGCGCGGGTGGAATCAAACCCGGAGTGAGGTTTAACGGGAGGCAAGGTGATAGCTCTGCTTTGAGCAAATTTTCCAATATGACACCATAAGTTTCTCCCGAGGAGTGTAATTGATGGGCTCGGCTTTATACTTATAGGTGGTTTTGGCGGGGTATTAGGCGGTGCTTGGGATTTGACCATCCGCGTGGACAGCTCCTTTTGATTTTGAAGCGATCGATGCGTGAGAATTGGTGGTGTTGGGTTTGTTGGTGGAGTCTTGGGTTGGAAATTAGGGTTTTGTTGTGACCGCAATTTCTCTTCCTCTAAGGCTCGAATTTCTAGTTTCCGAGCCATAGTAAAGGCCTCATCAAAGGTGTGGAAAGTTTGAATTTGGAGGGTAGGAGAAATGTGCTTAGCGCAGGCCCGCGTAAAGAGTTCGATGAGTTCAGCTTGAGGCAAGGCATAAGTAAGTTGGTTGATGAGACCCGCCATCGTCAATGAAATCTGCGATAGATTCGTCTTCAAATTGTCGGATGGCATAAAGGTCGGTGATAGATACTTTCTTAGCAATATTAATGGAGAAATGATCAAGAAAGATTGGGCTAATTGGTTAAAAGAGAAGATTGAGTCTTTGGGTTAAAGCCTTTGTACCACTCAAGCGGGTCTGATAAGGACATGGGAAAGGTGCGGAGTAGTAAAGCATCGTCATGAGCAATCGAGATAGCGAGGCATGTCTAAATGATCGCAAGTGTTGTTGAGGATCCTCCTTACTATTAAAAGCAGTGAATTTTGGTAATTCCCATTGAGGAGGATATGAATGAAGGGGACGGAAGGATGAATAGGCTCCCGACAAACTTGCTCGTATGTCGAGTCTACGGCTTCTGAAGCAGAAGCCTCCAGATTTTGCATCTTGTCCATCATGTGTTTGATGAAATCAGTGGTTGGATGAGATGATGGTGTGGTTGTTGTAAAAGGTGGAGGATTGGGCCAAGGGCCTCCACTAGACAATGGGGGGGCTAAATGTTGATAAGGTATTGAGGATGAATATGTTGAGGCGACCGAATAGGGATGTCCTATATAAGGTGTTGAAGCCACTGGATAAGTGTGTGGAAATGAAAAGGTGGGTGGAGCTTGAGAAGGAAAGCTCGTGTGGATAGGTGGCAGAGAGCAAGTTATGAAAGGAGCAGTCTGCGAGAGAGACGAGGTAGGAGCGAGTTGGTGGTAATGATACGTGGGGCCCAGTTAACAAAAGGAAAGCCAATCATGCCGTAAGAACCTGCGAAGCCCTTTGAGTTGGGAGGCGGGGCTAAGGATGAAGAAGGCAAGGTGGAGTTATCAGGTGGGGAAGGAGCTAAGTGAGCGGCTATACTAATAGGCATGCCAACAAGGAGTTGGTGTCGGGTGTACGGTCGGGCATGAGACAAATAGTCTTTATGCATGCGGCGCTAGGATTGGCGTCCAAAAATTTCACAAATTCCTTATCTCCTACGAGGATTTTGGGAACCTCCTTTGGTGTCAGTAGGATTCCTATAGAATGTGAAAGGGGTGATTCGGGGAAAAGGCATGGAGCAGGCATGTGAAACCATGGCTGCAGCTTGTTTCTGAGTGATAACAACCATGGACAAGAGTACACAGTGGGATGCAATCTATCAAGAACAGAAGCAGCAACAAAATGTTGGAATTGGTAGGTTTCTGGTTTTGGGAACTGTGAAAGACAGTAACCGATATCGGTCGAGAGTAAGCGATGTCGGTCGTCAGTACTATGGTGGCGTCGGTAAGTTAACCGATGTCGGTATAATAGGACCAGTGTAAGAAGCTGTAGGAAGTTGCTGATTTGGGGTTAACAATGCTTAGTATGCCTACCCAACTATTCTGAAGTGATCACTAAAATAGTGTAGGACAGAGAAACAGAACAAAAAACAAGCAAGATGCACAAGCAAATCAAGAGACTAACCCTAGGATTAGTTTTAATTATTGTGGGCTTATGCCTTAGACGCAAGATGATGTCAATCCTAAATAGAAGACTTAGGGGAAATGTCAAGTTTGTTTTGGCTTATAAGGTTACCTCAATCGGGCGGAGGAATACCGCGGAAAAGGGGATGTTTGAGTTGTTGTGTTAATTTATGATGTGATTTGGTATGTGTTGTGCGGTGAAAGTAAGATTAATTTCTTGTCAATACCGTGGATATCACCCCACGTGTACGACACATTACTTAATCTATGTTCACTAGAATTGAAAACAACAAGCAAGAATGTGATGCACGTGTTTTAAACCCAAATCGAAAATGATATTCGATGAAGCAAGGAGATGATTTTCACTAATGCAAAGATGTGAAAGCAAGACAAATTCTTTTACCAAAATGACAAAATATTTTGTGAATATTTAGCAGAAACAAACTGTAAGTATGGTCCCTATACGAAAGCAAGCAAGAAAGAAAGAAACCCAAAATGGGTCCCATAAGTCGTGCCAAAATGTTTCGCACGAGAAGGATGTTTCCGTTCTTGGAATAGAGTTGCTTCTATCCTTTCATTCTCTTGAGAAAGCAGAGATAAGGGTTAGGGCTAGGAGGAATACATTGTTGAATGTTTGGAGGGTGTGCGCGTACTTAGTAGAGAGAGATCAGATCGATTGCGAAGAACTCCTTTTTGTGCAGGAAGGACTACTGCAAGTAAGAATACAAGACCACTAGATTCTAATTAGACAATAAATGAGGAACTGCCTTAGGCCCGGGAAATATTGGACTTCCTTTGAAGGTGGTCGAGTTCCCCTACTAATATGAATTAACACAAATTCTAACAAAGAAGTTATTGCCAAATTACAATTTAATTACCTGTTAAAACAATAGAGAAAAGGCTGGTTTTGGTTTTGAATCATGAGTGACCAATCTTTAGTCCTTTGTCACCGTCTCTAGGTTCGTAATAACCGATATCGGTAGAAGGCGGTGATTTAGGGGCTTTTAGTGAAGGTTGGCTATAAGGTGGCTATGGTGTTTATTAAATTTGGTAAATGATTGGGGATAGGTAATGGGGTGATGGAGAAGACTCGAGCAGAGTATGGGGGGCTGTTCTTGGGGGCAATGTAAGGGTAGAGGAGGTACAGTTAGATGTAGGGTGTTACCTGGGGTAGTGGATGCAGGAGTAGACTTATAATTCTTGTGATTGAAGTCAAGAAATGTTATTAAAAAGAACGTACAAAGGACAGTACTTACTAGTTCTGATGAAGATACGAGTCAAAAGACTGTGATATGAAGGCGGGGCTCGGGGTAGGATGATCGGACAATCAAAGATGAGCTATCTTCTCTCCCAATGCTTGGATGAGTGTCACTGGGCTCTGGTTACTCAGTTGCAGTCTTGGGCTTGATGTCCTTCTCTGCAAACTCCTTTCTTTCCTTCACTTGTCTCTGCTCGGCCAAGTGAATTCCCGATCTTTCAATGAATTCTCCATCCTTTGTTTTTGGTTGGGGGAGGTCATTTCTGAGAGAGCCGATGGCGATTACGTAATGCAGAGCGGTGGTCGAGTAGGAACCGATGTCGGTTAAGTCAAAGTGGGCTATTTTTAGTAAAATAGCCAACCTTCCCTCCTTTTCTTCGAGGGATTAGTTGTGGGCTTGGTCAAGTCATTATTAGGTTGGTTTTGGTGCGGGTGAGGAGTAATTAGTCATGGGTGTGGATGTAGACCAAGTTATAGGTCTTAATTAGGTTAGTTTAGGATTAGGGCTGGAGGTCATGATGAGGTGGCGAAATGAGGTGGCAGGTTTGGAGATGTGGATTTATTAATTATAAGGTAATTAATAAATAATTGTGTAAGGTTTAGGTGATGAGGTTAGGTTGTGAAATGAGATGCGGGGCACAGGGGGTTGTAAGACACAAATTTGGTGTCTAGGATCCTTGTGTCGATCAGCGATAACCTTCGAAGTCTCCCACTCATGTGTGAGCTTTTAAGGAGTTTGGAATATTCATTTTCCACATCTATCAAGTACCCAATAAGTCACGACAGGCCGGCGGAGTTATTGATGGATTCGGGGTCGAAAGTGACCTCACGGTCAAAGCCCTTGTGAAGCAATCTCCTTGAAGATCCGAATAGTTTCCTCTACCTTTCTTAAGGAGAAAGAAGGAGTTGAAGCAAGCCGGAGACATTCTCAAGACAATTTGCTCCATTTGATGCATTACATCAGGGCTTCCTCCTTTATCTTGTCAATCTTCTCTAGGACGAACTCCAGTTGATCGATTTGGTAATCCAGTAGAAATGATTTTGTTGAGGGCTATGGGGTGTCCAGAAGATTCGAAGCTTGACCAGATCTTTGGTGAAGCAGTTGAACATTTTAGTAAAAAGGTCTCATCTTGCATCTGGCAAGATCTAGCTCTTTGGAGATGGGTCTGCTTATCGCTGGAGCTCTTTGTTTGCCGATTGATATGTGATATAATTCGGTGAACTTGGCGATCACTCCCTCACTTTCTTTGAGGATTTGGCTCCTCAAGGTGGAAACTACCATACCATGCTCGCCGATTTTGGCGTATTCATTAATCTTGTCCTTGTTGGAAGGCTCGGGAGTTTTGGTGTCGATCGTAGGAGGTGCACTGCCCATCTTCTGCAAGGCATGGAGGAGATGTTTATTTTGTTCCTTTAACAATGTCTTTTCCTCCTTTGCTTCCTGGAGCTTCTTGCAAAGGGTGTCAACTGCAGATAGGGCCTCTCCTTGAAGGATTTTTGAAGATGTCTCCATTGTGACTTGGGTCACTGTATAATCCGTTGAAGATAGATCCTTTTTATCCTTTAAAGGATTGGGGTAAGCTATCTCCATTACTCTCTCTCTGATGCACTCTGAGAGAAGTGGGTTAAAGGCTTTTGCTTCTTGGTCCCCTTTGATGGGATGATGGAGAAGTCCATCGGTGTGATGGGAACTTTCCTCTTTTGTTGGCTCAGAGTCTTGAGAGATCCATCTTTGGACTTATGGGAGGGACCGGAAATAGAAAAGGAGCAGTGCTGCTTGAGTAGTAGAAGGAAAATGCGTGGAGACACACAGGAGGCGGCATTGAGAGGGAGGCCGAGGAAGTGCTCACGGGAGGAAGATATTGCGGGGAGGTAGACATGGGAATGGAAGGGATCGAGAGAGATGAGGGAATAAATGGTGGGGGATAGCTCCGCGAGAGAAGTGAAGATGGACGATGAGGAAGGGGAACAACGAGAGAAGGCGGGGAGAGGATACGACTAAAGGAATGGTCATTTGGGTCACTCGAGTAGGGGAAGGAGGAGAGGGAGAAGAGATAGAACGGACCTCAATAGTTATAGTAGTGGCAACATTACGAGTAGATGTGCCCATCGGAACATCCTCATCGCTTCTTTCTCTGGAGAAGCTAGAGTTATAACATGTTCTTATGCGGCGGAAGGGGGACTCTCGGGAGTCTCTTCTTGGTGTAGAGCTTGACTCTTCCTCCTTATCTTTACCTTTGCTCCTTAGTAGATGTTTGGTGCGGAAGGTGCGTTTCCCAATGAGAAGTGGTGAAATCAACCCCGAGGTAGATGAGACCATTCATCCTACACCAGTGCTCTGTTCTTCGCAGAGTTTCTTTGACCTTTTCTTCTATCGTCTGAGGAGCTTTGGTTCTGTCAATGATAGTGAATGGCTAGTCATCCCCACCCATGTCAAGATATACCTAATCAACTTCTTGATCAGTAGTTTGATAACCTTTTGGGACGATGGCTACACCATATTGGATGATTTCAGCCAAGGCTAAGCGGGAATGGTCTTTCCTTCTGAGCTCAAACTCATGATACAGGTCGATATAAATATCCTCGATCTGTGGAATGTGGATCGGATCAAGTTTGGCCCTGGGCAGACAATTCCTTGGGTCGAAAGTGGGCCTTTCGGGAATTTTGCTTTAGGTTTAGTAGCTCCGGCTCTGCAAACATCTCCCATGTTTTGTGGTGAGAGAGACAAGTGTACCTTCCCCTTTGTGAGGGGAAAGGAGTTCCACCCTTCTTTCTCTCAAGCACTTCTCGTGATAGGTTATGAGCTATCTTGATAGCTCAGCGAGGATTAGCTTGGGGCTGGAATATCTTACAGCAATTTGGTTGCTTCCCCCAAGAAGTTGGCTGCCCTTAGATAAGTGAAGGTGGGGAATTGATAGAACAAGGCCCCCATTTCTCTGTTGAATGACAATGCTCTTGGTCGTATGACCGTGAGTCATGTTTGGCCTCAAAAAAGCGACATGCCGTAGAAGAAGGCATTGTTAATTTTATAAATTGAGAATCTTGTTCTCCGGCTTTAGCTCTGGATAGTATTCATATATTTTCACACAGGGCCAAACCCCACACCGCATGCATAAACGGCTTGGATAATCTCTTTACGAGGCCACTGATCCCTAAACTACGTAAGAGTTCATATAGAAGCTCCCCATTGTGTTAAGTTGTTGGAGCTGCTCAGATATAGTGCTGCTTATGATCTCCACCCACTCGAAGCGTTGATCTGGCACATTCTTGTTCATTGTCTCAGTATCTAAGCATCCATTTATGAAAGTAGTGGGCATCGGGAATCTCAAATACTTACTCAAGGGGCGTGATGGTATCCTTTGAGTTCCTCACGAAATCACTCTGATGAATGACTTGTGACCATCTGGTCACCACCTTCTTGTTTTTACGGGTATACCTCATTCATTAATTACATACCAGATCTTCATTATATTCCAATGAGCCTTGGTGTAATCTTCTTGGCTTACGGCCACAAAGTGCTGGTGGTGAGGAATGCCAAGCATTATTTTAAGTGCCGGGAAGTGAGGTTGATCATGACTTCACCTTTCTCATTGTGGACACACTTGGTGTCTTTGTTGTAGTAGCGGGCTACTACCATCATGAACTCATTCGTTGTTCACGCAGTCTGGCCGGGATCCCTCCGGCCAAAATACTGAGGCCATTGCTTACCGGTTTTCCATCCACGGACTTCATGTGACCCTTACAGTTTTGGTCTAAAAGTCCTTCACATTGATATGACCAAGTTATGAGTCTCTTATGTCCAGGTCACACTCTGCCTGGGATTCAAGCATCTTGACCCTCTGATATTTGTACTTCATTTCTTCCTCTGTAAGCTTGGCTTTACCCTTAGACTTGGTAGGTCTCTTGCTTGATGTAGACATATTTAGTTCTGAACTTAGTTGTTGATCTACAAGAAGAAGAAGCGAAACCCAACGTAGGAGAGTCATGTTAGCTGATTGATCTCCCATTAAAGTATTAACAAAAGAAAGAGTTAGCAATTTTAAGGCATCAGGGCATAGGGCGCATGAACACTGCAGGCTGCAGGGCTAAACAGTGTGGCGCACAAAAAAATGATATTCTGAGGAGAAATCAGCGTCGAAAGGATGTAAGGCGCATGAATCTGCGAGGCTACATTTTGTTGTTGCAATCGGAAGTGCACTTGCGCCACTTATGTGCATTTTATACCCGGCGCATGGATTTTTCATGTTGCACGAGGGACGGGATGCGCCATAGGTGCATATTATTTTCATGTTACACAAGGATTTGGTGCGCGAAGGTGCACAAGTTTAGCATGTGTAACATAGAATTTAGGTGCGAAAAAGGGAACTTGGCGCGGCGCATGGGAGGTCTGCATGACATGATGTTGGTGTAATAGGGGATGCGCCCGCGCCTTTGAACACAGTTTTACACTCGGCGCAAGTAATGCCGGTGTTGCATGGGTGCAGGGTGCACCTATGGCACAGGTTTATGATATGCAACATGGGAGTTGGGTGCGCCCAAGGGTGCAGATTTATTACGTGTAGCATATGACATTTTTGTTGCAGCGATAAGGAAAGCACCTACATCCATACGGAGACTAGTTTTCACAAAGCGCAGAGAGCTCATGTGCTACGATTAAAGCTGGTGCACCATAGGCACGACTGTGCTTCTTGTTACAAGGGTTGCGCATGTGCCAAGGGAAAACGTAGTTTTTTGGAAAATGATTCTTCCCTCTCTGACAGATCACGATTTTTAGGCTTACTTCACATTGCTTCAAGTGGTGAAGGGGGAGAGGAAGGAGGTTTTGGATTTTGCTTTCGGGAGAGTTATCCTAACCAGCAGATCTGGAAAAAGGATGGGAACGGCTTGGGAGGAAAAACAGGAAAGCAGGAGGAGCTTCATGGTTTTCAGATCTATTTTATCCTACCACTCAATCAGACAAACAATAGCAAAACCAAAACACGAGAAAAATGAGGACCACTTACCTAGAATATATAGAATGCGAGAGGTGAGGCGGGGTCCATGAATGTGACACGGGGCAGCGGAGGCGTCTTTGACAGTGTAGAGGAAAAAGATCAATCACGTGTTTCCCATTTGGTGATAATGATAGGCGGATGCGCTATATATAGGCAAAGGCGTAATAAATGCGCTAACCACTTTTTGAAGTGGCGCATCAAAACACCTGTCGACATTGCAAAAAATTGCACCTGTGCACACCAAGATGTGTGTTAACACGAAGTTATGTCTACCCTTGGCGCACCAAAAGTGTTGTTAACATGGCGATATGTGTGCCATGATGGCGCACCAAAAGGTGGCAAAAAAATATTGTTGACACAAAGGTGTATGCGCCTTGGCACATGCGAAAAGGTGCAACATGGTGAGGCGCACCAAAGCGTGTGTCGACACACCAAAGGAGTGCGCAAAGGATATGAAGGGGCATGAATTTACCTATGTTGCACAAACAATAGGTGCACCCAACCCAAAAAGACCAAAAATGGCTAAGTTGAGAAAAGCAGATTTGCGAAAGGGTTTTGCAGCGTTCCATACATAGAGGGTCCCTGACGAGGGACCAGAACAAAATTTTGGTATGGTTACCCATAAAATTACCCTTGCCAATTTTATGGGATAACAACTGGCTCTTTCTGGGGACTATCTCTGAATGGAAATCAGGGGTAGAGAATCCTAGATCCACATGTGCCTATCCATTGGGTATAGAGTCAAAACGAGGCGACCACAAAAGGAAACACCACAACCAACAAAATCAAACACACGATAAAAAACAAACACACAACTGAAACAAACTGTACAAAGAAGAGAGCAAGCTCTACTTCCTGAAGATTTTTAGATGCTGCCACTATAGGGAAGCGGGAGTCGATTCCATCCGGATATGAGAGATAGAAGTTGTTCTCTCGTTGAAATTTGTTTGATCTTGAAAGGTCCCCTCCATAGGGAATCAAATTTTCCGTACATTCCCTTTGGCTCTCTTCATTTTTCCCAAAAGGATGAGGTCTCCCACAGTACTCTCTTTGGTTAGCTTTTTTATCGAACAATCTCTTGACTTGATTACGATGTTCGGTGATCCTGTCGACCACTCTTACTCTCTTTTCTTGAGCTCTGCTAGATACATGATCCTCTTTTGAGGAATTTTGGAAAGTCTCATCTTCGATTGCTCGTGCCAAGCGAAGAGGGGAGTTCGCAGAAATGGGAAGCTTCGGCATCGGTGCCGTATATCACTTGAAAAGGTGACATGCCGAGAGACCTCTTGGGAGTGATGCGGTCCGCCCACAAAGCGTCGTATAATGACTTGTGCCACATTCGTTGGTTTTCATCCACTAGCTTTCGTATGATGGTTACTAAGTTTTTATTCTTTGGATTACTGCCTAACCATTTCCTGAGGGTAATAATCGAGGCATGAGCTAGAGTTATTACGTATTCATAGCAAAAATCAAAAACTTCTCGTGAGGAGAAGTTGGAAGCGTTATCGAGAAAAATCTTGTTTGGAATACCAAACTGTGATGATATTTTCTTTGATGAAACTACAAACAACCTCGAAGTGGCATGTTTGTGGTGTATGGCTTCCACCCATTTTGTGAAGTAATATGTTCTTTGTCAGGACATAACTATGTCTGACACTCGATTGGGGATTGAGTGCACCAATAAAATCAATTCCCCACCGCTTGAATGGTTCGTCGAAAATGGTGGCACGAGGGAAAAGCAGCCAACTTGGGCTTTGAAAAAGCTTGGCAAGGTTCACACTTTCTACCCGGTGGTGTGTCTTGGAAAAGCGTTGGCCAATAGTACCTGGCCCATATGATCTTGTGTGCCATCACGAAGAGGATAAATGGCCACCATAGGCTGAATTATGAAAACTCTCAAGTAACTTCACTTGTTGTGGCTTGTCAACACATCGCAAGAAGATGCCATCTATTCCACGTTTGTATAAACCATCATCCCAGATGATATATCTGGCTGCTCTGAGCTTTATAGCGTGCTTCTCCTTTGTAGTTAGATGAGCTGGGCATTCGCCATAGGTGAGAAAGAAAGAAATATCAGAATACCACTCATCATTGGTTGCGACAAATAGGACCATAGCGGTGAATCGGATTTCTCCCACTAGATTTGTGCTCCATGGGTGCAATCATCTTTTCTTCTGGAAACTTCTAAATCTTGGTTTTCAGCTATAAGTTGACATAGGCCTTTGCCTCTTACTAACTTGGTTGGTTTTATATCCAGATCATACTCCTGGTCTTTGCTATCAATTTCCTCACAAGCTTCCTAACTCTATTGAGTTAAAATTGACTTATTGGCTTTAGTGTTAGGGACTAGCACTCTTGTATGAGAGTTTAGAATGTAATACCTGAAGTTCTTGACTGCTTTGACCATGGTGAAGGCATGTTTTTCTAACTGAGACATCTTTAATTCATGAGGCTTGAGAGGAGAGCTCATAAACGCAATGGGGGACTCAACATTTTGAGAATTCTTTTGCATTAGAATAGCTGACACAGTGTGCTCGGATGCGTAGCTATACATAATAAAATATTTGGAGAAATCGGGACATACCAGGACTGGCGCGTGAGCAACGGAAGCTTTTATTTCTTCAAATGACTTCTTCCCTTCTTCCTTCCATCGGAAAGTTGGTGACCCTTTCATCATGTCTAATATATGACGAGTCTTTTCGGTAAAGTTCGGGAATAAAGCACCTGAGAAAATTTACTTTTCCGAAGAAAGAGTGAACGTCGGTCTTGCTTGTAGGTAAAGTAAGGCTCTGAATAGCCTTAACTCTTTTGGTATCTATCTTTGTCCCTTCTTTGCTAACAACATGTCCCAGCAATTTTCCTTCTATGACTCTGAAAACGGACTTCTTCGGATTCAGGGAGATCCCGTGCTCTCGGCATCTAATCAATACTTGCTCCAAATGATCACAATGATCATTTCGCTGTTTGGAGAACATACTTAAGTCATCTAAGTAGACTACGGTGACCTTCCCCATCATACCTTTGAATGTGAAGTCCATTGCTCACTAGAAAGTGGCACCAGCATTGAGTGGGGCCAAAGGCATCCTGGCGTTGTAAGAAAACGTACCCCGAGGAGTAGTGAATGTTGTTTTAAATTGGTCTTGGGCGAGACTTCAATCGATTGTAGCACGAAAAACCATCAAGCATGGACAACATTTTGATCGATTCACTGTAGAACTGATCCATTATGGGAAGCGGGTAGTTGTCCTTCAGGACGCTGATTTAGGTTACGAAAATCTACACAGATGCGTATCTTGCCATTATTCTTGCACACTGGCACAATGTTTGCCACCCAAGTACTGTGATGGATAGGAAAAATGATCCGTGCATCCAACATTTTCTGAATTTCAGCCTGGATAGTACCTGAGATCTTAGGGTTATAGTGTCTTTGCTTCTAGCGAAAAGGTTTGACATCTTCTTTCAACGGGATATCATGTTGGACGTCCTTCGGCTTAAAAGACTTTAGATCGGTGTAGGACCATGCCAATACATCCATGTATTTCTTCAGTAGTTTGACAAACTTCCGCTTCTCTTCAGGTGTGCAACATTTTCCAATGTTCACAAACTGTGAATGTTCTAGAACCTAAATTGACGATTCGAGTTTAAGCGAGGAGTTAGGATCATCTCACCTTTTCTTTTTAACAAAGCGATCATGCCTGTCGAACAACCACTCTAGGGAGACCAGGCCTTTTGGGATTTTATTTCCTTTGAGCTGGCATATGCCGTCACTTCCTTTTGATTCTTCATTTTGATCGGTAACTGATTCGCGGCATGTAGAAGTGGATCCTTCAAAATGAAGTTCACTAAAATTTTCCGCCTTTTCTAGGAAGGCAATGAGTTGATTGTCATTGTTGAATACTTGCCAATCTTTGGGAATTTTCCGGCACGCTTGGGCGAAAACCACCTCAATGGTATATTTTTCTATTTGTAAACTTGAGTAAGGGAGCATGAGGGATGTTGAAACGGCAATGAATCGGCCATGTCATTCTGAGCTCTTGGGATGGATTTTATTGAAAAAGCGTCAAACTCCTCGATGTTGTCCCACACCACGTTGCGGTAATGTCTGAGCCTTTCATTCTTCACTTGGTATATCCTCTTAACTTGATTTACGACCAGCTCTGCATCACCTTGTACCTTAAGATTCTTGATCCCTCTTTCCTTCGTGGCTTGCATGCCAAGTAGCAGGGATTCATACTCAGCAGTATTATTTGTGTTGAAAAATTGTAACTTGAAAGAGAGAGGAATAATCTCTTCTTCGGGAGATATAAGCATGGCACCAGCACCACACCCACTAGTCACACAAATTGCCATCAAACTGCAAAGTCTAGATCTTGTTAAGATCCCCTTCTTGGATGAGGACATCCATTTTTAGACTCGGTAGACAAGAAATAGTTTCCCATCCCTGATGATTCGAAGAGAATTTGGGCTTTAGGGTCATCGGAGTTAGTAACCAGGTACTTATTTTGTGATTCAGGCTCCAAAGTTTGCATTACACCTTTGACAGGATCCTAGCCTTAGAGCAGTCCATATAAATCTCCCCCAACTTCACTGCAAAAAATCCTTCCCAGCAGAATTCCATAGGCTGCTGGAATATCGGCAACAAGGACGGTCATTTTTACCCTTTTCTCCGGGAATGTTGCAAACGTAAATTGTGTGTCTTTGATTTGACCGATCAGCAGAATTTGCTTGGTTTCCAAGGAATAACATTGGCCAAAAGGCTTGGTAAGGGTGAGGCCTAGGGCATGGGTGACTTTTACCGGCATGACATTATCAGAAGCTCCAGAATCAATTATGCAGTTACTTAGTTTGTGGCCATTGATTAGGAGGGAGAGGTAGAAAGGTTCTATCTTTCCTAATGTGGAAGTCGAGGCAACATTTATGTGGGATGAAGGAGGGGTGGAAAGGATTCCTTTTGGGAAACCTGATTAGTTATGATAGCGACTTTGGATGTATTGATCGACCTCACAAGCTGTTCGGGGTTTGACTCAAGGTACTCGACTTGAGACATTTGGATCTTGGTCTTTTAGCATGGTCAATTATGTCAAGCGTAGCCAAGGGTTGCGTTGATGGAGGAATGAGGCCTTCATTTCACGATGGTAGGGTAAAGTTCTTGGTCTTCATGGAAATAGAAAAAGGCTGATTTGGAGGAGAGCGGGAGGAAAAGATTTCTCCATAAAAGACTTAACAGGGGTTGAGCGAGAAGAAGAGGATTACCTATTTTAGCAATAGTTGGGGGCGTGGATGATGTAGCCTTCTCTTTTTGCACATTGGCAGCGATCTCTTCTTCTTTCCCTTACGAGCGGGTAAAAACAACATATGATTGTCTGCTTGCATATCCTTGGGTACCCTCTTCTTCATCAGATTCTTCCTCATCAAATTCCATATACCCGATAGTAGAGTCACCAGTCGGTTCACCGACATCTTGATCATCTTCACCTTGAGATGAAGGTTCTTCATAATTTTTCTCTTCTTCTTCGATCTTGGCTAAAGCGTTGGAAGGAAGGAGCCTCAGCCTTGGCCAACCGCGAGCGATTGCAGGAAAAGCGCGCACGGCCTATGCGGGATCTTTGTTAGGAGTGAAAGTTCTTTGTGGAATATCCTGGTACGAGGAACTGGGGGAAGCTTGGGCCAACTACTTCTTTAATGTGAGCAAGTCATTCGCCATCTTTTGAAATGCCGGATCAGACGAAGTAGTGGGAGAAGGGCTCGAAGCTCTAAGCTTGGACGATTCCCTTTTAATTCGCCAGATATTAGCAAGTTATCTTCGATTCGGATGGTAGTAGCTTGGGTGAGAATCAAGGTAGCTACTTGTTCTTGTAGGAGTAAGAAACTTACTTTCGAGCTCATAGCATTTACGAAGAAACACTTCTGATTTTCCGGTGTTGGAAGCATGGTAGGCGGAACACGGTTGATCAGTGAATTGAAATGGGTGATGAAGTCACGCATAGTTTCATTGGCCTCCTTCTTTAGGTGAGTGATCTTTGTGATATGTGAACACATCTTGAAGGCTTATACTGTCTTTAAAAGCAGCCCGTAAGGTGGCCCAACTAGTAATAGATCCAGCCGGTAAATGTTGAAACCATTCTGCTGCGGGCCCTTGTAAAGTTTCTAGAAAAAGGTGAACCGACACATCTTCATGGGTCACATCTAGGATACTGCATGACATGATGAATGTAGATATGTGTGAATCCGTGCTTTGGTTTCCACTCCCATCAAATTTGGGAAAATTCTTTTGGTTTCCATGTGGGAGCGCGTGAACAGGATGTGGCAAAGCCAGGGGGCCCATAGCATTTCCCCATGAAATGCGCCATCACGGGCGGGTGGAAAAGAGCAGCGAGGATGGAATGCAGTTCCATTGAGCAGCAAGGCACTACAAAGTGATGTAGACGTTCCTGATGAGAGATGATTCCTTCGTGGAGGTGAGACACTCTAGATGACCGGTCATGAACTTAGTGGCGAAGCGAAGCCGGTGTTATCTTGAAGTTGTGCCTTTGAAGCGGAGTCGAATGTAAGATCGACTTCTCTGTGAGCTCTCCTGCTATGAGTAAATGGTTCACCTGCCAGTGTACCTTCCAGATCTATAATTTTTGGAACGGATTTAAGAACTCTTTTTGGCTGTACCTACTGATTTTCTGATTATTCTGACAAAAATCAGCAGCATGTACTTTTCTGAATATTTAAATTTTATCCTCTTCTTAAAAACCGATTGCGGTTTATTTGTTTGATTAACAAGGATAAAATGATGGTAAAACTTAGTAAGCTGATTTTCAGATCTAGAGTTGACTTTTCAAAGAGTTTGAAAATTTTGGTAAACTGTCGGAAACTCAGATCTACGGAAAAATACGGATTTTTGTAAAAACTCAGTGAACTAAAGATCTCTATCTAGCCCAGATCTATGGATCTCTGAAGAAAATTTTCAGTTTGGGTCACTTTTGCAAAAATTTTGGGTTTTAAGCAAAAGTTCAGATTTGCAAACAGGTAATGATTTTTCTAATTTTCACTAATTTTTAAACACACCACCATCATAGATCCGAGTAGATCTGCATTCGATCCCAACGGAGTCACCAAAAATGTTGGTTTGAAAATCTATTGAGTGGACAGATCTATGGATAAACGAGCCAACAGTGTGTAGGGCATAGCCCCTCTTTGAGTCAGCAAAGCGAAACTGGTTTATTGCTATTCTACCAAGTAGGAATCTTGTGCAAGTCTCACAATATTCTGCCTTAAGGGTTGGGATCTCATCCCAGTAGAGGTATTTCCAACTATAAAAGAAGGGAAAGAAATGGAGTGGAGAGATAGAAAAGATCTGAAGGGAGAAAAGAAATGAATTCCAAAGCAGAAAGGTCAGAAGGTCTATGATTTGGGTTGGTAGTATACAGAGCCGAACCTACTTTGCATAGACAAATAAAGCAATACTGATGAATAAATGACAACAAAGTAGAAGTAGATTCAACAGAACGATCACACAGATCTAACATAAGAAAGGTCTGATATAAAACACATGTATTCAACACAAAGTCTAAATATTGTATTAATATTCGTTCTGTTACAAAAAGTTCAAAATATTTTCTTCCTACTCCTATTTCTTATCTGAAAAATATCCACACTTGAATACAACAAGTATTCAAGTATTTATAGAAGAAGAGAAGAAGAGAAGACAAAAATGAACCAACCACTTAATTACAAAAATATCTTACAAAATATCTCAAAGTTATTTGTTGACTTTTGACAACTTTGTGGATGACATCATCCCATGGTGCAACATGGATGATGTCATCATTTATGTCAACATACTTTAGATATTTACAAGGAGAAGGTCGGGAAGAAAGAGATTATTCATCATCGTCCACTTGGTGAAAGGGGTATCCTACTTTTTCTTGCTCAGGTGACGAGATGTGGAACTGGGCACGATACTCCATGAACTTGGTGATCATGGGTTGAAGTTGATCCTGGGAAGGATCCTTGTGTCGATCACTGATAGCCTCGCAAGTCTCCCGCTCGTCTGTGAGCTTTTCTGGGAGTTTGGAATATTCATTTTCCACGTCTATCAGGTACCCAATGAAGTCACGACAGGCCAGCAGGTTATTGATGGATTCAGTGTCGAAAGTGACCTCTGGTCCTAGCCCTTGTGAAACGATCTCCTTGAAGATCCGAATAGTTTCCTCTACCTTTCTTAAGGTGAAAGAAGGAGTGAGCAACCCGAAGACATTCTCAGGACAATTTGCTCCATTTGATGCATTACATCCAGGGCTTCCTCCTTTATCTTTTCAATCTTCTCTAGGACGAACTCCAGTTGATCGACACAGTAATCCGAGTAGAAAGGATTTTGTTGAGGGCTGCAGGGTGTCCAAAGATGCGAACTTGACCAGATCTTTGGTGAACAATCGAGCATTTTCTAAAAGGTCTCATCTTTGCATCTGGCATGATCCAGGCTCTTCGAAGATGGGTCTTGCTATCACCTAGAGCTCTTTGTTCACCCAATTGATATTCTGATATAATCCGGTGAACTTGGCGATCACTCCCTCACTTTCTTTGAGGATTTGGCTCCTCCAGGTGGAAACTGCCATACCCTGCTCACCAATTTTGGCGTATTCATTAATCTTGTCCTGGCTCAGAGGCTCAGGAGTTTCGGCGGTAGTCGTAGGAGGTGCACTGCCCATCTTCTGCAAGGCATGGAGGAGATGTTTATTTTGTTCCTTTAACAACCTCTTTTCCTCCTTTGCTTCCTGGAGCTTCTTGCAAAGGGTATCAACTGCAGATAGGGCCTCTCCTTGAAGGATTTCTGAAGATGTCCCCATTGTGACTTGGGTCACTGTATAATCTATTGAAGACAGATCCTTTTTATCCTTTAAAGGATTGGGGTAAGCTATCTCCATTACTCTCTCTCCTGACACACTCTGAGAGAAGCGGGTTAAAGGCTTTTGCTTCTTGGTCCCCTTTGATGGGATGATGGAGAAGTCCATCGGTGCGATGGGAAATTTCTTCTTTTGTCGGCTCGGGTGATGATAGATCCATGCTTTAGACTTATGGGAGAGGGGGCAGAAATAGAAAAGGGAGCAGCTGCAGTAGTGGAAGGAAAATGCGTGGAGACACTTGGAGGCAGCATTAAGAGAGAGGCCGAGGAAGTGCTCACGGGAGGAAAGAATCTTGTAGGGGAGGTAGACATGGGAATGGAAGGGAGCTGAGAGATGAGGGAAGAAATGGTGGGGACAGCTCCGGGAGAGAAGAAAAGATGGATGATGAGGAAGGGGGAACAACGAAGACGGGGAGAGGATACTGAAAGGAATGGTCGCTTGGGTCACTCAAGGAGGGGAAGGAGGAGAGGGAGAAGAGATAGAAGGGACCTCAATAGTTGCGGTAGTGGAAACATCCTGAGTGGATGTGCCCATCGGAACATCCTCGGCCGCTTCTTTCTCTGGAGAAGCTAGAGTTATAACTTGTTCTTGTGCGGTCGAAGGGGACTCTCAGGAGTCTCTTCTTGGGTAGAGCTTCACTCGCCCTCCTTATCTTTACCTTTTCTCCTTGGCAGATGTTTCTGTCTGGAAGGTGTGTTGCCCAATGGAGAAGTGGTGAAATCAACCCCGAGGTAGATGAGACCATTCATCCTGCACGATGGTGCAAGTTGCTCTTCGTAGAGTTTCTTTGACCCTTGTGTCTTTGTTGTAGCAAAGGCTACTACCATCATGAACTCGTTGTTATGGCACAAGATCGGCGGGATCCCTCCAGCAAAATGCAAGCCACTGCCTACCAGTTTTTCCATCCACGGACTTCCTGTGACCCTTCTGGTTCTGGCCCAGAAGTCCTCCATATCGATATGACCAAGTTCTGAGTCTCTTATGTCCAGGTCACACTCTGCCTGGGATTCGGGCATCCTGACCCTCTGATATTTGTACTTCATTTCTTCCTCTGTAAGCTTGGCTTTGCCCTTAGACTTGGTAGGTCTCTTGCTTGATGTAGACATATGTAGTTCTAAACTTAGTTGTTGATCTGTAAGAAGAAGAAGTGAAACCCAACGTAGGAGAGTCATGTTAGCTGATTGATCTCCCATTAAAGTATTGACAGAAGGAAGAGTTAGCAATTTTAAGGCATCAGGGCGCAGGGCGCATGAACACTACAGGCTGTAGGGCTAAATAGTGTGGCACACAGAAAAATGGTGTTACTGAGGAAAAATTAACATCAAAGGATGCAAGGCGCATGGATACTGCAGGCGACATTTTGTTGTTGCAATCGGAAGTGCGCCTGCGCCACTTATGTGCGTTTTATACCAGGCACATGGATTTTTCATGTTGCACGGGGATAGGATGCGCCATAGGTGCATATATTTTTCATGTTACATGGGGATTTGGTGTGCCAAAGGTGCGCAAGTTTAGCATGTGTAACATAGACTTCAGGTGTGAAAAAGGGGAACTTGGCGGCGCATGGGAGGTCTACATGACATGATGTTGGTGTAATAGGGGATGCGCACCCACGCCTTTGAACACATTTTTACACTCGGTGCAAGTAATGCCGGTGTTGCATGGGTGCAGGGTGTGCCTATGGCACAGGTTTTTGATATGTGACATGGGAGTTGGGTGCGCCCAAGGGTGCAGATTTATTACGTGTAGCATATGACATTTTTGTTGCAGCGATAAGGAAAGCGCCTGCATCCATACGGAGACTAGTTTTCACAAAGCGCAGAGAGCTCATGTGCTACAATTAAAGCCGGTGCACCATAGGCATGACTGTGCTTCTTGTTACAAGGGTTGTGTGCGCCAAGGGAAAACATAGTTTTTGGAAAACGATTCTTCCCTCTCTGACAGATCACGATTTTTAGGCTTACTTCACATTGCTTCAAGTGGTGAAGGGGGAGAGGAAGGAGGTTTTGGATTTTGCTTTTGGGGCAGAGTTATCCTAACCAGTAGATCTAGAAAAAGGATGGGAACAACTTGGGAGGGAAAAATAGGAAAGCAGGAGGAGCTTCATGGTTCTCAGATCTATTTTATCCTACCACTCAATCAGACAAACAACAGCAAAACTAAAACACGAGAAAAATGAGGACCACTTACCTAGAATATATAGAATGTGAGAGGTGAGATGGGGTCCACGAATGTGACACGAGGACGACAGGCGTGCTGACAGGTGTAGAGGAAAAAGATCAATCACGTGTTTTCTGACTGGTGATAATGACAGGGTGGATGCGCCTATATATAGGCAAAGGCGTAATAAATGCGCCAACCACTTTTTGAAGTGGCGCATCAAAACACCTATCGACATTGCAAAACTTGCACCTGTGGCGCACCAAGATGTGTGTTAACATGAAGTTATGTGTGCCCTTGGTGCACACCAAAAGTGTTGTCAACATGGCAATATGTGTGCCCATGGCGCACCAAAACGTGGCGCAACAAAAATATTGTTGACACAAAGGTGCATGCACCTTGGCGCATGAAAGGTACAACATGGTGAGGCGCACCAAAATGTGTGTCGACACGCCAAAGGGTGCACCAAAGGATATGAAGGGGGCATAGATTTACCCTGTGTTGCACAAACAATAGGTGCGCCCAAGCCAAAAAGACCAAAAATGGCTAAGTTCGGAAAACCAGATTTCCCGGGAAAGGGTTTTGCAACGTTCCGAACGTAGAGGGGTCCCTGACGAGGGACCAGAACAAAATTTTGGTATGGTTACCCGTAAAATTACCCTTGCCAATTTTACGAGATAACAAACGTGATGGTGAAGACCCATCTTCTCTCCCCATTTTGTATCCAGACATGATCGAAGAAGACTCACCTTCGATTAATGTTGTGGAGTGCCAGGATGACGACTCCATCCTCACCTACCTTGGTGCAGATGACTCTTATATTCAACACACCTTACCATGTGAAACCCAAACCATGTTGAATGAGTCGACTATAGAAATCAACATCCACACGGAGGATGATCCTCACATTGTAAAAATTAGACAATCTCTCGATGCATTAGAACAAGACGCCTTCACTACCTTCCTCTGTGCCCGTAATCAAGCTTTTTCTTGGTCCTACGCTGACATGCCAGAATCAATCCAGACATTTCGTCCATAATATGACTCGAAACCGGACTCTAAACCATTTAAACAAAAGCTGAGAAAAATGTATCCACGCATTGTCATCTTGATTAAAGAAGAGCTTCAACGACTCCTTTATGTTTCTTTCATCTTACCTATTGACTATCCTCAATGGATTTCTAATGTCGTACCTGTCACTAAAGTGACGGGGGGACTTCGGATATGTATGGATTTCTGGGACCTTAACCTCGCTTGCCCAAAGGATGACTTCCCCCTACCTAGCATTGATCAACTTGTTGATCTCACTGTGGGCCATGAGATGCTTTCTCTCATGGATGGTTTCTCGGGATACAATCAAATTTTAGTAGCCCTGGCCGATCAACATAAAACCACCTTCATTACCCCCTGGGGGACCTTTTGCTATCGTGTCATGCCATTTGGCCTTAAGAATGCTGGTGTGACCTATCAGTGGGCTATGAATTACATTTTTCATGACATTATGCACACTATCCTCGAGGATTATGTCGATGATCTTCTTGGAAAATCCAAACATCGCAGTGAACATCTCAATGTTTTAACCATTATTTTGATCACTGTTACAATATTGTGTTCGTCTTCAACCAAAGAAATGTGTCTTTGGCATCCTTTTGGGAAAACTCCTTGGCTTTATCATCTCTTTACGTGACATTGAGGTCAACCTAGCTAAAGTCAAAGCTATCTTAGAAATGCCTCACCCACTAATCTAAAAAATTATGTAGTTTACGGGAAAACTCCAATCTATCTGGTGTTTCATCTCACAACTCTCGGATCGATGTCAACCTTTCCATCATCTCCTTAAAAAGGACATTTTCTTTCAATGGAGCGAGGAGTGCCACCAAGCCTTTGAGGCTCTTAAAGCTTATCTCTTGTAGCCACTCATGCTTATCCCACCTCAGGATGATCACCCTTTCTACCTTTACCTTTCGCCATTGACCATGTTGTAGGAGCCATGCTCGCACATCATGACTTGAGTATCGAGAGCAAGTAGTTTATTACATAAGCCGTACTATTGTGGATTATGAGACTAGGTATACACATGTAGAAACTTATGCCTAGCCCTATCATTCGTGGCCACCAAACTCGACATTACCTCATGAATCATAAAACCTTTGTCATCACCAACACTGACCCCATACATTATATGTATGCCAAACTTCATTTAAACCAACATATCACCCGATGGCTTATGCTCCTGCGACCTTCGACCTTGAGTTTGTACACGAGAAATCATTAAAAGGACAAACTATCATGGATCAACTCACGGAATCCCTTTACCTAGGGAACAATTTACCAATTTTACTTTCCTTGATGAACTCATCATAACCCTTTCACTCGGTGATGCATCTTATCCGATGAACCTCTTCTTCGATGGATCTAAATGTTAGCACAGTAGAGGTCGGGCGTTGTTCTCATTCCTCTTGATGGTGAACCTATGCCTCTTTCATTTAGGCTCGATTTCCCTACACTAACAATACAGCGGAATATGAGGCCCTTGTTTTGGGTCTCCACATTGTGTTACACTTAGGTGTGAATTCTATTAACATTTTCGGTGACTCTTAATTGGTTGTAAATCAAGTTACTGACATCTACCAATGTAAAAATGAGGAACTTCAAAAGTACAAATGTTACATGGATTCACTTTTGACCTTATTTACTCATTATTCTATCCAAACCATTCCACGCTCAACTAATAAATTTACGGATACTATGGCTTGCTTGGCCTCACAAATTCCTACCTCACCAACTGACTCTAACATATTTGTCTTGGTCCAACAACTCTTTTCCCATCTTACTTAGTCCCAGATGTTTGTATGGTAAATAATGTATTTGTTGATTCGCAGGATACCTGGTATCACCAATTTCATAACTACCTTACAACCTCTCGTTCTCCCACCTGATCTTACTAGTAATGGAAAACACACCTTTCTTAAAATTGTTTCTCATTATGTCATCATGGGGGGACTCCTCTATAAATGTGGCTTCGACGGTATCCTCCTTCGATGTCTAACCGGCATTGAAGTCACCCATACCTTCTAACAAGTCCATGACAGAATTTGTGGTGAGACACTTTAGTGGCCTTGCCATGGCCAAGTGGATCCTTCACCTAGGATATTATTAGCCTACTCTTAATAAAGACTACTAAAATATGTTAAGTGTTACGTTATGTGTAAACAACATGCCAACCTTCAACATACTCCCAACCACCCGCTGCAGTTCGTACGAGATCTTTAGCCTTTCTCACAATGGGGTTTAGACCTTATTGGTGAGATTACTCACCTTCTTCATAGCGTCACCATTGGATCATCACGGCAACTAAATATTACACTAAATGGGTGGAGGCTATTCCACTCGTTTCAACCAAAAAAGAGAAAATCGTTGAGTTCATCAATCATCACATTATCTGTCGTTTTGGTGTTCCTCATTTGCGATAATAGAAAATGGTAAATCTTTCAAAAATAAGTTGTTATGAGCCCTTTGTGACAACTTTGGTATCAAACTTAGCTTCTCATCACCCTACTATCCACAAGAAAATGGTCAAGCCAAATCTTCTAACAAAACCTTAACCAAAATTCTCATGAAATCCCCGGCATGATTCCCCTTTGCCCTTTGGGCTTATCGTACCAGCATTCGTACTTCCACTAATGCCACACCATTCTCTTTGGTGTATGGTACCGAGGCTATCTTGCCTCTCGAAATACAAATCCCTTCCCTCAGAATATCTCTCCAGGATATTCTCACCAATGATGACTTCTGCCAAGAGCGGTTAGCCCAATTAGAGCTTCTTGACGAGCGTCGTCTTACAGCTCTTGATCACCTTCAAATTTATCAAAAGTACATCAAGTGTGCTTATGATAAGTGAATTCATGAGCATACCTTTAAGATTGGTGATCTTTCCTAAAAAAGAATCAACATGTAACCAAACTAGAAAAGAGAAAACGTGGAAAATTTTCTCCTAGTTGGATTGGGATTTACATTATCACTCACACTTACGGATCAGGTACTTATCATTTATCTTCGCTTAATGGTAAACTTGAGCTTGAACCCCTTAATGCCTTGCATCTCTGACCATTCTACTATTGAATTTAGTGTTACATCACTTCTTATCTACCTTGCGCTCATCCCTTGAGCTCATTTACCACCTCATACACCTTGTTTTGTGCATCTCAAAGTAGAATCAAACTCACATGGTTTGATCATCACCTCCTCTTAAAGATGCCTTCCCCTTTTTAGTCTGGTCCATGACTTAAAAGTATCAAAATAACAAGTTCTCAATTATACAATTCTAGGATATTCTTGAGTCAAAATTCCTACAAAACTAGATGCTTCATGCCAAATGGACATCTAGACCTCTAAGCTATAAACTAGACTGCTCCCTCAAAGGACAACTATGTGCAAAGCCACATCTGCTACTATAAGTAGACTGCTCCCTTGAAGGACAACTATACAAAGTCAGCCTCTATCAGAAGCTTCTCGCATTAATCAACTTCGTGAAGACCTCAAGAACAACAAAATGCATATCCCATATAGACTTCCCGCATCGATCAGTCTATATCTAGAAAAATAAAAGTAGTATTCAAAAGCACTTTTGAGTCATGGACTTGTCTATTTAGGTTTGGTTCTCTTTCGTCAGAATAATCACCTTATAACAAGTTCTCTGCACCCTAGCTATACCATCCACCTCACCTCACCATTCTTCAAAACAACAAAACTCAAGGGACGTGACATATATCCGATATATTGTGATTATACAACTCTTTTCACCTATCGACTTCTCACCTATGCAAGGTACCTAGGGATTCAAGCTCATCCTATGATAATACGTGGTTTGTTTAGCTCTTTCCAACTATGGGACACTTTTGCCTCTTTTACCCGAATCTAGGATTATGTGTTGACCTTAATCAGGACACAGTTTCCTATGCTTGGGTAAGCTAACCCTCGCTTCACCTATACCCACACCAACACCAACAACATTACCCTACCAACATCAAACTTTTACCAACCAAAAATTGCCTAACCACAACCAATTGCTAAATTCACCTCTCCCGGTCTAAGGGAGAACTACATCGGTCTGAGGCCCCTCCTTTGTTTTTGCAATGGGCTATGTAGGCAACACTTAGGAGACATGGGGTCTCCCAAGGTTAGCTTGACCATCCCCTACCATAACCTATCATGTGTTGTGTTTTCCTTAAAAATATAAATATTTTCATGTATTTATATTGATAACACTCACCTTTGTCCTTTATCAATCCAAACATTCAAAACACAAACATTCTTATTATTATCATAACTCAAATCGACATACATATTCTTTTTTTATTTAGATGTTAAAAAAATACATCTTCTCTATTATCGATGCGCGAGTCGAGTCCTTATTTATTCTTTACCCCTATGTATAAAACTCACTTAGGCCCTCGTGCCTTGTCCCGAACCAGGTAGCAATGGTGATCGTCGACACCACTCACCTGGCCTCTCCATCCTCAAAGGTACCACTGCTATTGGTTCCTCCCACTGATCCACCAATCTCTCCTATAACATACGAATATGCCCTCTCGCGTGGAGGAATCTTGCCTCTAGTCTCTCCACTCGTGACTGTGAAGCCTCTAACAATCCGTGGTCTCATTCACCTATGTTTGCAGCTGGTGAACTAAACCCTGTAGGTGGTCTCTCTCTGCTGTAATCACAGCTATGTCAGGATGATCAGCCCTCTCGTGTGTACCTCGCAACGCTCTACGCCCACCATAATCTATAAGAATCTATCACTCCTGCATCCATTACCCTACGATCAGCTGCTATCTCTTCTGGTCCTTCTGGAAGTGTTGGCCATGGAGGTGAGAATGGTGCCTCGGCGTTGATCCTCCTGTATGGTCTATGATCCATGGGTATATCTTGAACAAATCCAAATTGTCACCACATGCGATCTAGAGGAATCCTCTCGTACTCATCCGGCTGTGTCCTGCGATCCACCTCAATCACTCTACACCCCTCAAATCCTTGGCTATGTTCACCATCACCATGTAGTTCCCATCAGGCCTCCAATGGATATCCATGCAATCATCATCGTCTCCAACATCTTCCTATAATACTCGACATCATCTGTCACGATCTCGGCTCTTGCCTCTTGCTCTATCTGGACCCATCGCCTGAATCCCAACCTCTGCAATCCTATCTCTCCTACCTAGATTGGTCGGCCTATTGGTCACACACACAATGTGCTCATAGGCCCAACAATGTAATAAGTATGCACAATCCAGTGTAGTCTGTGATTTTTCTTACATGCCCATAAACCCCTGTATAGCTCCGCTAGATATGCGGGTGCCCATGCGAAAGTAACACTACCTTCTATCATCTCATGAATAATACACATCAATGATTTTGGAAATCTTCCCCATCCGCTCTAGGTAATGCATAATACCCCACCGCTATCATTAATACCACTGGCCAACCTTGTTGCCTTAGGGTGTGCCACAAACATTATACCAAAAGTAAATGTCAAGCCTCATTGTGTCAAATCTCGTGCGGCTAGACCAAATCGCCATTATCGCTTTGCCGTGCTTTGCGTTGGGCCTTACGATAAACTGGTCTTCCTATAATTGGAAGTCTCAAATTTGAAACACATATTCTAACATCACTGTCATCTCCCCTGTTGGAAGGTGGAAGGTATTCTTTTCTAGATTCCATCTCTCAATCAATGCCTGCAACATAGCATGATTGCGTGCGATTTGTGAATAATAGCGGATTCCGCTTAACCCCACATGGTTTATTAATAGCCACTCATCTGGTGTTACATCCGCTTGGACCCATGACAACAAAGTTGGCACCCTATCATTCATCCTCAACCCTACCTCTACCTACACACATCAAACCAACAAATAACAAATAAATCCCCAAGTGTTTTTTTATCAAAATCTACAACTTTACCACGAACCGATATTGGTTATCTAAGCGATATGGTTATCTAACCTAAATCTTGGTTATGCCTAAACCGATATCGGTCACTGTTAATTCTACCCACCCTACTCAAAAACACCACCTATGATAACTTATTCACTTGTTTACCTCTCTCTATACCTAAAAACATATCGAAACACATGATTACCTACCCCATAACACTCACCCCATCCCAAACCCTTTCCTATCACCTTTATTTTCATCTCTACCCACTTACCTTACCACATCCTATTCATAACCATGCAAAATCTAATTCCAACCAAAACTTATACCGTTTGGGATGTAGTACTTGAGGTGGAACTGTCTTCCCTCTCCTCTCTCGCCCCCGTTGGATGCTTCTCCTTGTTTAGCCATGTTCACCACCTCTTAACTATAACTTACCTTTATGCCTTCTTAATCCAAGCCCACGATCACTTTACCTCTGTCTCTTTCCTCCTTATCACTACATTCTCCCATGAAACTAACTTGTATGGATGTCAATAGCCTCGCATCCTCGTATTTAACATGTTGCATGACTCTAAAAATAAGAATTTAAGTTGCCTCCCAAGCTTTTCTATTTTTAGAAAAGCTCGTTTGGCATAACCGATATCGGTTACCTAAGCAGTATCGGTCATATAGTGACCGATATCGGTTAGCTAACCGATATCGGTCACCTGTCTCCTTTTGCTTATACCTAGGCCTTTTCTTTGTTTTTGTAAATTTTTGGTGGAGCCCGCCTCTTTTCCTATATAACGACATCACTATCAACATCCATCATCATAATAATATCAAAATTTCAAAACATATGCATATCATCAAAACATCATCACCATCATCTATATACATTAAATTCCAATACCATCGAAAAAACACATGAAACATTATAATATATGCATCAAATCAAAAATTATACACACCATGTGGATCAAACTCATCATCTATATATCATCAAATCAATGTCAAAATATACAAATTGCCCTGCATGGGGCCTCTGTAATCCAAAATACAAAGTCGGCATGCAGGCCGTTGTCTCTATCAAAATCTGACTCGGCTCGCAGGCTGGTCTCTCATGTCAAAAATATACTCGGCTCGTAGGCCGGTATCAACTATACAAAATGTACTCGGCTCGCAGGCAGTATATACAACAAAAATGAATACATAAATCCTATGTGGGCACGCAGGCCCCTATATGCACACTCGGTTTGTAGACTGGTGTCTCTATCAAAAATCATCTATCCAACTCAACCAAAAATGTCTCCGCTCCTGGGGCGACTCAGCTCTCTCCCCTCCCTTGGCCCATCCCTCAGCTGGCCCTGTGCCGAGATCTCACCTCCTACCTATAACCAACCCACTAGCTATGGTTGTGGCTACCTATGACCTATGACTTCGGGAAGTCTCGGCTCTATGAGCCGCATATGGCTAATAATCTACACCGGTACCATCTAGTAGGTCCTGATAGTAATGGGCCTCGCTCTAGCCTCCATGTAACGGGCCCGTGTAACCATGGCTGGTGGGGCTGGTCCCCTGGCTCCTAATAGAAGTGGGCCCTACCCTACCTGTGTGCCCTGAACCTGAGCCGGTACCTGTGGTGGTGGTGGAGCTACCATCGAGATCTGATTAGGGACACGAGGTTACACCTATGTCTCGTGCCTATGCTATACCTTGCACAGGCTAAGCTACGCCCTGTAACACCCCAATCTGTGCCTGTGCGGTAGCTAGCTACCCCTATAGTAACTGCACCTGACCAGGAGATGGTCCCTCTCTGTTGTAATAGCCACTAAATATGGTTGTGTTGGCTATACTCTCACGGCCACCCTCTGCCCTGCCCACCAAACCAAAAATGAGCACCTGTGCTTGGGCGTCGTCTAATGTGTCATCTATCGGTCTCTCTGCTACCCAGACTGGGTCAAATGGCTGCGGTAGAGGCAGTGGTGCCTCTACATCCTCCCTCCGATACTATGGGAGGGGAGGTGGCACATCCTGTCGTAGTCCTAGCTGTCGTCGTACCCTCTCTAGGGGAATCGCTCATCTTACTCGGGTCTCCATCCGGCCTATCAAAGATGTCTTTGGATCCATTGAGCTATGCTCGGGCTCCTCCACGGGGTTGATGGCCTCTGTATGGCCTCCATATAATATCTAATGTAGTCAGGCCCTCTAACATATGCCTGTAAAAGGTGACATCCCACCCTGTGACCACTACTCGTGGCTGGCCCACGACCCCCAACCACCTCTAAAACCCATATCTGTAGACTACCTGTGGCCCACATTCTTAGGGCAACCCTATTGGTCATATACACATGATGTGCTCATATGCCTAGTAGTGTAACAAGAATGTCGAACATATACCGAATCACCTCATACGGTGATAGCCCCAGAGCTCTCTGTATAGCTACACTAGATACACTGGTGCCCATGCATAGCAGGTGTGCTCCTCCACCATTTCTGTAAAACTCCCATCAGACCCCATGGGAAGTAGCCTCCCTTTGAGTTAGGGAGGGCGAAGCAAGTGATACCGACCATCATCGGACACGCAAGCCATGTCTCTGCCGATGAGCACGATACATCTGCCGTAGTTTGATGCTCGCACTATGATACATAACCAATGAGGTTACATCCCCGAATACCTATAAGATGTTATCCATTGTTGTCTTGGCATCCACCTGGAATACCTCCTCACCTATGATCGGTAGTCTCAGGATGTGATACACATCCTCTACGGTGGTGATTCATCATCTCTCCAGTAGGGAGATGGAAGGCATTGGTTTCCAGATCCCATCTCTCGATGAGGGTAACCATCAGACTATGGTCCCTATCCACAACCCTATACCTCTGGACTCCACCGAGTCTAACCTCCCACATAACTACCCACTGCTCTGTGGTCACATGTGGCCGCATCCGCTCTAATAGGGGTGGCATCCGATCTCGCATGGTCAACTGTTGGCGTGCCTGCAAAAACAACCCACTCTATCAGGCCTACCCTTAACAAAACAACCCTATGTCCAAATTTTATGAACCGACGTCGGTTGACACATGACCGATGCCGGTCTCTGCACCTGCTAATCTACACCTGAAAATTGTGACCGATGCCGGTCGACTAGTGACCGACATCGGTCACTATGGGGTTTAGGGGCCAAACCGAAAATACGGCCCCCAAACCCCTTTTTTTCCCTATTTCTCCCAATTTACCCAACACAATTGCCTAAAACCTTACCCACCCTGATGTTTTTGCCTACCTAACATATCTACCCAATCCATTTCTTATTTACCTTCATTTATTCATTATTTTATCAAATTTTGGATTCCTACCCCAATACCCAAATCCCAGCTAAATTCATAAACTTGACAGAAATAGGGGTTCAGAGCCTACCGGTATGACTACACGTCGTCGTGGTGGGATAGGTGGTGGTGGTCCAGCTCCTCCAGCACCTCCAGCACCTCCTGCTCCTCCAGCCTATGCCATAGCTCCAAATCTCCTCAGCAGGGTCCTCAACCAATCAAGCTCTGCCTCCCGATCTCTGGGGCCTACCAATAACTCACTCACCCACTCAACTAGTGCCAACTCAGCCCAAACACTCGACACAATCAATTCAAAACTCAACAAGAGATGTTTTGGCACTCAAATTCACAATGTGAAAATGACATGCCACTTTTTTTCTTTTTATAGGTTTTGACCTCTAACCGATATCGGTTATGGTGTACCTTAAAGACCGATATCGGTCACCCCTAACCGATATCCACCAATCTCCATTTTTCACCACATCGCCTACCCCCAGCTTTGCTAAATAGCCTTATTTTGAATTCATCGGCCCGACCTAAGGCCACAACCAATCAATTAGCCCGACCCAAGGCCATAACTCACTAATCGGCCCGACCCAAGGCCGTAACCAACCAATCGGCCCGACCCAAGGCCGTAACCAATCAATCGGCCCGACCCAAGGCGAACCAACCAATCGGCCGACCCAAGGCCATAACCAACTAATCAGCCCGACCTAAGGCCATAACTAATCAATTAGCCTAACCTAAGGTCAGTAACCAATCAATCGGCCCGACCCAAGGCGTAACCAACCAATCGGCCGGCCAAGGCCATAACCAACCAATCGCCCGACCTAAGGCCGCAACTAATCAATCGGCCCGACCTAAGGCTACAACAATCAATGGCCCGACCCAAGGTCAGAACCAATCAATCGGCCGACCCAGGCGCACCAACCAATCGGCCCGACCCACGGCCGCACCCAACCAATCGGCTAACCAAGGCTGCACCAATTAAGTACCTCAGCGAGGCCTGTAAATTACGATTCTATCCACCCATCATGTAGCTATTTATTTGTTCAATTGAGCTCACTGTTCATGTTTTAGCATGACTAGGATACTTGAATTGATCGGTGACTAGCTTTGCCTAGGCAGAGACCGTGACATTTATCTCAACCAAACCAACCATTTGGTATTGCCAAACATGCCTAAATGTTCCAAAGATTACCTTACCCATTATATCCCCTGGAGCTACTTCCTATGCCTTGGATACCAAGATTATATCAACCTTGTTTGGATAAACTATCGACCTTTGCCTATGTATTGTTTGTTTTCTCTTCAAATCATGTACCCTGGTCGCACTACTGCATTTCAATGTGCGTCATCTGCTTTTGTGAACTTACCCCACCATCTTACCATCATCTCATCATCATTCACCCTTTATCAACCCTATCCCCGATTTCACATCACCTCAATCTGTGATAGATTTGAGAGGGATTACCTATACCCTTAACTGGGGCAACCACTTCTTATTATTGTCAGTGCAGCTTTACAAGACAAGCTACATGACACCAAGGGGCAAATGTAGACACCAAATTTAGGTCTTATGACGCTCTGTGCCCCGCATCTCGTCTCACAACCTAACCCTACCTCACCACCTAAACCTTACACACTTAATTATTTATTAATTACCTTATAATTAATAAATCCACATCTCCAACCCGCCACCTCACCTCGCCACCTCACCATGACCTAGCCCTAACTCTAAAATAACCTAATTAAGACCTATAACTTGGTCTAGACCCACACTCATGACTCATCACTCCTCACCCACACCAAAACAAATCTAATAATGACTTGACCAAGCCCCAACCTGACCCCTGGGAGAAAAGGAGGGAAAGTTGGCTATTTTACTAAAAATAGCCAAATTTGACCTAACCGACATCGGTCCCTACTCAACCAACATCAGTTAGGTAACCACCATCGGTTCCCTATAAATGACCTCCCCCAACCAAAACCAAAGGATCCGAATTCATTTGAAAAAGATCAGAATTCATTTTACAAGAGAGGGACAAGTGAGAGAGAGAGAAGAGGTTATAGAGAGGGGTATTGAGCCCAAGACTGTAACTGAGCAACTGGATCATGGTCACACTCACCCAAACATTGGGAGAGTTGGAGGATAGTTTCATCAGCTCACTTCCGATTGCTGAATCATCCCAACTGAGCCTTGCCTTTACCACTACATTCCTTGGACCTACATCCGCATCAGAAACTAGTAAGTAGTCTCTTTTATTACCTTGTATGCTTCTAGACATTACTTTGTGAACTTTTGATTCATAGGGATTATAAGCTCACTCCTGGATCTACCACCCAGCAGCACCCTGCACCTAACCTTCATTCATCCATCTCTATATTGCCCCAAAGACAACTTTCTCACTCTCTGAGTCTTCTCTATCACCCTACTACTCCCCTCAACCATCTACCAACCTTCTAAACCCCATAACCACCTTACAACCAACCTCCATTTAAAAGCCCTAAATCACTACCCCTACCGATATCGGTTATCCCCTACCAGTACCGGTTTTATAACCGTGGTCGGTTATCCAGTGACCGGCATCGGTCACTGTGACTTATACCAAAAACCAACCTTTCACCTATTTACCTCCAAACAATCTCATATCCAACCTTGTCTATCCCTGTAACTTGATCTAAATGTATCAATAACCAGTGACCAAACAAACAACATGACATTTTATTATTGGTAGTTTAGTCTCTATTGCTTTTAGTAACGAGGTACCTAAATCATGATTTCACAATAGCTTCTTTATTATCATTTGCATTAATTTGTATTAAAAGGGAACTGACCACCTTCAAAAGGAAGTCTAATATTTCCTAGGCCCAAGGCAGTTCCCTCACTTATTGTTTAACAAAAATTTGGTGGTCTTGCATTCTTATTTATAGGTAGTCCTTCCCAGACAAAAAGGAGCTCTTCTGATTGGTCTAATCTCTCTACAGTACGCACACACCTTCCCAACACTCATGGGTATTCCTCCTAGCCCTAACCCTTATTTGTTTCTCAAGAGAATGAAAAGATAGAAATAACTCTATTCTGGAACAAAATTCTGTGTGAAACACTTAGTATTTAATTGGATCAACGATGATAGTAATATGAGGCACCCAAATCAGAACACTAGCACTAGATTATTTTATTTACATGTTTAAGTTATTTTATATTGATTTATAAATAGTGGATTGATGACCTTCTAAGAAGTATCACACTTCCCGGATCTAGCATATACTAGGCAGTCCATTGTCATATACTATTTAACTCTCTTTTGTGGACTTGTTTTATATTTTAGGTATTTCCTCCTAGCCAAAAGGAAGCTCTCACAGTCAGCATTGGATCAAGAAGTCGAGAATGTGTGAAATGACCTTTAAACCAAACTTCATAAAAGGTATTCCTCTATATCCCATACCCTTATTTGTTTCATCAAATCCATAAAGAAAATGGTGAAACATGTGTAGTAGAAGGTTTTCATCATGGTATAGAATTTTTTAACATGGAGCAAGATGATGAAAGTGAAGAGAATGTATTCTTAATGTGTCATCAAGAGGAGGAGAAAGAGACAAGGAAATATCATGAAAATGATAGGCATGTAAATGATTGCATACATGAAGGTAAATCAAGAGGTTGATTTATAATTTGCAATAATGATTTATCTCATAGAGTATGGAAGTGAACCTAAAGACATAAAGAGGAGGAAGATATATTCACATTTGCGATGGTCATTGTAAGTGTGAAAGTAATAATGAAATTTTGAATTGAGTGGATTTAGAGTGGAGGACCTGTCATTTTTATTTGGCTAAATCAATGTAAGGTTGCACACAAGGATAAAATTATTGTTGCAAGTTTATTTGAATTTGTACAAGAAGAGTCTTGTTTTATCTATGCGGGAAATGAAAGAAGGCATGTAAAAATAAATTTTAATGAGGAGATTCATAATTTCTTAATGATGGGGGTTGTAATGCCCAAATTTTACACATAAATAAAACTATAAAAAGGCCGGAGTAAATTGTTTTTTTGACTTACATTACTTGATACATAACACCACATAGGATCACTTAGGATAATGTATAACACATGAGATGTTTTCATAACCATGGACCCACATATATAACATGAAACACATGATGCACATCAAAGCCACATTTCCAAAAATGAAAAAGTATAACAACGACCCACTACAATATACACTTACTCACATGCACTTCCCACAACACATCATTGTTCATGGTGAAATATTTATTACAATCCTATTTTTATTAGTTGACTATAATTTTTTGAAGAACACATAACATGGGACCCTTCGTTCCTTTATAACTAGGCTGCATGTTTTTGTTTAACATTTCACCTATAGTGGTTCCTTTAGAATTCACTCATTTCTCTTGTGGAAATAACTTTATATAACATGATTGTGATTAGGAACGTATGTACACACATGCGTCTTCTAATATTTGACTTAAGGATTTGTTTTAGAGATCCATGTTTACTTGGTTTGGAAAAATACTCTCGTTACAAGGAGGAAAATTCATAGGAAGAAAAAGGAAGGTTACTAGATCAATAGAAAACCTATCCTGAGTTCATTTCATAACATTTTTAATACTAACAATACACTCTTTTAATCTTCAAGTTATTACAACCAACTATGTAGGTTAACTAATTAAGTTGTATCATTCTTGATTCACAATCTGTTGCTCCAATTAGGAATTCATATTTTCACAATCATATTGCACATGGAAGGGTACATTACACCTGTGTTCCCATTATAGATATTTTTCTTTGAATTTAAGTGACAAATTTCACATTTCAAACTACTTTTGTTTCATCATATTAAGAATTGAATCTCAATAAAGCAATAAGGTTAATTACATGTTTCGACCATAAATTCTACTTCTTGAGGGATCCTTGGTTCAATATATTCCTATCTACACAAGGGTTATACTAACTTTTACAATTCCAAATAAAGTGTAATTTCCTTAACTCACAAGACCTTAACTACAACTAAAGTTATCCCATTCTCAAGGATACATTTTATTATTTCATTAGCATCGTTGTTTAATGCACATTTATGCAAAAAAAACATGTGATCATGCATCATATGTTTTTTTTTATTTATTAGGTTTTGTTAGTGTGAAATCACAACACCCCCAAATGAGTTCTACAAGTCTGATTTTTTAAGGAAGAATCATTTGGTGTGATTGCATAACATTCAAAATTTTCCCAAGGTGTGGGAACTTGCAACAAAGGAAAAGCTCTCAGATTAAAGGTTGGTTCCTTATTCCTCTGTTCAGGTGCACACATGAGGTTCTGCAGAGGATCTATTTCTATACCTAATCTAAAACTTGCCAAGGAGATAGAGATAAGAAAGGGGTACAAGAAATAAACAATAACTAAACTACAAGGCGATGCACCAAAGGAATGATGAAAACTTATTTTTCCAATAGACACAAACCAAAAAAACACATACAATAAACAAGAACAGAGATAGCCAGATCTGTAATGGAAGACCAAATGAAAGCAAAGATACGGGAAAGGATCTAAGATCGATCAAAGACATGTTTTATTGCTCTGTGGCTTGATATAGTTCATTACAAAGTAGCCAAAAGGTAGTAAAGTATTGCAATCTCAATGGAAGGGTTTAACCCCACGATTTCCTTTGCTAGAAGGAGAAGGGAGCCTATAAAACAAAGAATTTCCAACTCTTTACAATGAATGCTTCCCCATATTTATAGATTGACCTAAAAGAAGAAGGAGAGAGGGAAGTAGGAAAAGTAGGTTAAAGCTCAGCCATTCTGTTAATGCTTCTATGAAATCTACCCCAGATCTATCTTTACTTTGCATTAATCCTTGAATCGGCACCTTGAAGGAAGGGGAAACAGAGGAAGCAGTTGAATCCGATCTAGTTGTCAAGGTAAAAGATCCTACATTAAAATCCCAAAGAAATTTCCTCCATTTTCCTTCACCCAACCTCCTCAACATTAAATATTTAGACCTCCATGGCGTGGGTGAGGCCGAGATATTTCTAATGGTGTCAAATTCACAATACTTTGAGCCCGAGTCAAAATATATGCCCCTTCGAAGTTTGTATCAAGTCCGTACAAATGGGCAGGAAAAAATTTTGAAGAATGGGTCCCCCTTTTGGTATGGGACACATGGAATTCAAATTAGAACAAATATCAAGCTTACAAGTTCATAATTTATCTTTTTCCCTTTTGCACAAAAAAATGTAAAACTCGAAAACTCCCGTGCCCCGAAGCTCCAAATGGATATGTGGCTCCTTACGGTTGGTTGGGAAATGAACTTCCATATTTATCCTTGTGCCTTTTCAATAAAAGGTAAATTTTCACCTCTTCTCCGATTCTCCACTTTGGCCTCAACTCAAGCCCAAATGCTGACTTTTTCCCTTTAGGTGGAGTTACGGGTCATTTTGCAACATTTACCCCTTTTGAGATAACAAAGGGCAAAGAACCAAATTTTCCCCCAATGACCCTCCTTCCCCTAGGACACATGGTAGTTTGGCACTCATTTGGAAACCTTTTCTCTATATAACCATTGAATTAGTGCCATTAAGACACTTGGCACCTCTGCCAATTTGGCCCATGCATTGACTATTTAACTAACTCGATCCTGTCGAGAATAACACATGGAGGAACCGCACTTTCTTGAAAACCTAACCTAAATTTTTCCTTTGGAGGAGCGTCGATTTAACACTAGTCAGCCTCCACTGATTTGTGGACTTTTCAATGGTCCCTCTTAATTTTTAGTCTTTGGGCCACGTGGAGAGCTCATTCTCATTTAGGTTTCCACCTTGAGACCAACTCTTGGAGATGCCTACCTTGGAATTTCCCGATACATCTATACTTAGACAACTGAAGCCTACCTTTTGACTCTATTTGACCATTTGCTATGTGGAGGGTTGGTGCAAGTTTGAGTCTTTTCCCTAGGCTTCCTTTCTAAATTTGTGCTAAGTTGACACTTGACATGCTTTCTCTTAGTTGAAGACTTTTCAATGCCCCAAAACTTCATTGAGGTTTTGGACATGTGGAATCCTGGCACAAGTTTGGGTTCCCCTTTTTGAATTCACCTTTGGAAAAGTGCCGTTAGGACAAGTGGGTCCTTCCACTGCCTCCTCCATACTTAGTTGTTTTTGGACCCTTTTCTAAACTATTTCAAGCTCGAGGACCTCAAAAATTTGTTGTTTCTTCCCCTTCTTGTTTTTGGTTCCTCTGTGGCATCGTCCTTTCTTATTTGACCCTGTTATCTCATAGTTGAGTCTACCTAAGACTTGGAGAAAAATTTAAGATATGGAAATAGACAGATAGAGTCGTTTCTTTTGTATAGGGTCCTTTTAGTCTCTCTTGGCCTCTGCCACTCCATGGTTGAGTCCTTCTGTGACCAATTTGCAAGATCTAGATGAGTTTTCTCAGGTTCCTTTTATACGGGGTCGTGACCGATCCAATATTTGGCACGAGGGTGAAATATGGATAATAATTTGGTGACTCACAAGGGTATCTACCTGCTAGATGAATGGACCAATTGCCTTGTCATATTCGTTGGGCATGGAGTCAAGAAAGATGGTCTGATACTAATTCTACCTTTGATTCATGAGCCCAACTACTTGCACTCTCAATTTTCATAAGAAATCTCAAAATGAAGGTTTCTGAGAGTAGAAAATTGTTTTAACCCAGGGCTTCATCAATTTCTCTGAATGGACTGCATAAGAGCCAAAAAATAGTACCACAACTATATAAAAATTTGAAATCATACATGCTCCAAATAGAACATGCAAAGTGTGGAAAACACTTAGGAGAAAAGTAATCTACACTACAACAAGACAATGTGCATAAGCACTTAGAGGAAAAGAAAACTAAACTAATATGTATAGGGTGAGAGCTCCCCTTTTAGTAATGTGAGTGCTTAAGATAGATCCCATTCACTGGAATATGTAACTCTTTGCCCTCCAATGTGGAAAATTGGAAACCATTGCTACTCTTACATTTTGTGACCATGTAGGGGCCACTCGATTTGGCATAAAACTTGGAATGCCTTCCTAGTTTTCTCGATCTCGCATCCCATTTTAGAACCAAGTCTCCTTCCTAGAAGGTCCTTGCATTTTCCTTCTTGTTAAAGCATTTCTTGATTGAGGTCTGATTCTTTTTTATTGATTGGAGTGATTTTTCTCTAACTTCTTCCAATTCTATCAGCTCTGCATACCTAGACTCCATTGGTTCAAATTTAGACATCTCTAGTTGCTCCATGAGCTCTAATGATGGAAAATCAAGTGATATAGGCAACACCGCCTCCTTCCCATAGAAAATATTGAATGGGGAACTCCTATAGATCTCTTGAGTATTATTCTATCAGCCCATAAGAACATTTTGAGATTTGTGTGCTAGGTCCTCTGATTCTCATCAAGAGTTCTTCTGATGATCTTTAGTAGATTCTTGTTTGTGGACTCGGCTGGACCATTGCCACGAGGGTACTAGTTTGATGAAGTACTCAAATAAGTCCCATTCTTAACAGCCCATCCTATGATATTGGAACCTATAAATGCTAATGCATTGTCTAATATGATGGTGGTTGACACTCCAAATATGGTCACTATCCCTTCATAGAAATATAGGATACTAGACTCATTGGTTTCCTTGAGTGCCACTACCATGGTCCACTTAGTGAAATAATTTGTTCTTTGTCGAGAATCCATTTGTGGCCTTGGCTTGAATTTTGGTTTATAACTCCAATGAAGTCCAATTCCCATTGCATGAAATGTTGGTCAACCGAGATTGGGTGCAATGGAAGTGCTACTAGCCTCTCTTTGCCTTTGAAGAACATACAATTCTTGCACCTTTTGATCCATGTGTAACAATCACTAAACACTCTAGGCCAAGTAATAACCTGCTTTCATGATTTTGAGTGTTGTCACTCTTGGAGAAAAATGGCCTCTAGTTGCTTCAACATGGAATTCTTGTAGCACTCTCTCCACGATCTATCCTAATTGATCTCGTGAGAATGCCATTAATGTCTCTTTTGAAGAGGACACCATCAATAAAAACATATGGGATGGCCTATAACCTAAAATGTCTCCTTTTTTCTTTACTCATCCCATGAGGAAACATGCCTATTTTGAAGGAAGTTCACCATGTATTGGGTGCAACAAGGAGAAGGTACATCATTTCTCTTTTCTTCTTGATCATCTTGTAGAATAAGAACAACCTTCTTCTCACTATTTGTTTCATCTTGTTGACCTGAGGCTAGTTGTTCACACAACCCTTTCCCACAAACCAACTTGGTGACCTTGATCTCAATGTCATATTCCATGACATGAGTGATCCATCTTGCATGCTTCTCATTCAGGTCCTTGCTGAGAAGGAATTCCTTAACTCCTGCATGGGAGACCAATAGTTGGATTTTTTTGTTTCAAACCAAATGCTTAAATTTATTTAATCCTCTAATCACCAGTAAGACCTACTTCTCAATGAAGGAGTACCTCACCTCATAATATTCTAGACTTGGCTAAAGAAATCAATTGGATGTTCTGCACTTTGTTTGTTTTGTTGAACCAAGGTTGCAGAAATGTGTGTGACCGCCACCAAAGGCATACAAGTATGAAGTCTTTGGAAACATATGGATTCACAAGAGTTAGGGCTTGTAATATGGCTTCTTTGATAGCCTCAAAGCTTGATTTTCCTTCAAATTTCCACTTGAATGCTAAGCTCTTCTTCAACATCAATGTTATTGGCTTAACAAGGGATTAAAGTTTAGAACAAACTGCGAAAAAAATTTATTTTCCCAAGAAGCTTTGAAGAGCCTTCTTATGACTTGGAAATGGCAATGCTCTTATTGCTTGAAATCTCTCTAGGTCAATTTCCAATCCTTATTTTGATACAATATGGCCTAGAAGCTTGCCTTCATGGGCCAAGAATATGCATTTCTTAGGGTTCAATGACACCCCAAAACTCCTGCATCTTTGGAACACCTGCCTTAGGTGGAAAAGATGATCTGCTGCATTCTTGGAAAAAATAGTGATGTCATCTAGGTAGATCAGTACTATTTTGTTGATCATCCCTTGAATGCCATATCCATTTCCCTTTGAAAAGTGGCTCCAGCATTGGACAATCCAAATGGCATTTTTCTATAGGCATAGGTGCCCCATTTGGTGGTGAAGGCTGTTTTGAATTGATCATCTTCTTTCACCATGATCTAATTGTATCCCAAATAACCATCTAGGAGAGAGAATATTTTTGACCCAGACACTACTTGCAAGATCTGCTCCATTGAAGGGAGTGGGTAGTGATCCTTGAGGGACACTCTGTTCAAATCCCTTAAGTCAACACATAGCCTGATTTCTCCATTTTTCTTTCTAAGCTGGGACCAGTTAGTAACCCAACTTTCGGTGAGCACATGTTGACATGGAGACTTTTGGTTCACGTAAGAATATTTTGGGTTTTGAACCATTTCGAGTCCTATGCAAAGTCTTAGTCTAATAATAGGATTTATTCTTATAGTTAACTATAGAAAATCTATTATTAGATGTTAGATGCTTTTGTGTCCTCTTGTAAAGGCACATGGTTATTATTAGCATGTAAGATATTTTTGGAAAGTGCATAGGTAGTGAAGGGAAATTCCCATCCCTATATATATATGTATTAATTTTCATGGTTTTGAGATGTTGGGATTAACACAAGGTTGTATAGATAATAAATTAGATCTTAACATACATGTAATAAAAGAGGATATTCTACCAGAAGAAATATACAAAACAAGAGATATAAATAAACACCATATTTAACGTGGTTCACCTAGTGTGGGCTACATCCACCAAGAAACAATCCAATCTATTATCCAAATCTTTTAGAAGATATATAATGAAGATTTACAATCTTCCACACCCCTCATGATGTATAGTACATTATTTATCTCAAGCTTCTCCTTCTTCTCCAAGAATTCTCTCTCTCACAATTATTTTCACAATAATCATTAACTCTCACTTATAACCCTAACTTTCTAGCTTATAAATACCTTTACAAAATTAGGGCACTTAGCCATGCAATTAAAATCAATATATCTACATTGAGACTAAAATTAGATCTAGTTCCCGTAAGTTAAATAAAACACTCACACATAAGTAACTGATGTCGGTTAGCCCTAACCGATGTTGGTTCCTACTTTCCTTACCAATGTCGATCATAGGTGAATGATATCATTCCATTCATAACCAATTTCAGTTACTATATTTTCCATCAATTTTAATATAACATGTTAAACTTAAGTAATTGAGCTCCACATCTCAACAATCTCCCACTTGGAGATAAATTATTGTACTATACATGTACAATGTCATTATTGGATCCTTTCCTTAGCTTTGTTTCTTCATCTTCAAGTCTCAAACTCGAAGAATAATGAAAGTAGAGCATATCTTTAGCTTCTCTTTTTCTAATGGCTTCATTAGCATATCCACGGGGTTTTTAATCGTATGAATCTTCTCTAGTTTCAGCTACCCATTCTCTAATACCTATCATATGAAATGATACCTCAACTGAATGTGTTTTATTATAGAATGAAATGCTGAGTTCTTTACCAAATGAATTTCACTCTGACTATCACTGAATAATTTTTAATCATCTTGCTCCTTTCCCAACTCTTCCATGAACCTTCTCATCTATATCATCTCTTTGCTAGCCTCTGTAGCTGCAACATACTCTACCTTTGTAGTAGACAAATCCACAACCTTCTGCAATCTTAAAATCTAGTTAACTGTTATCCCACCTACTGTGAAAATATATCTAGTAGTGCTCCTCTTACCATCCATATCTCCAGCCATATCTGAATCAACATAGCCACATAAAGAAATATCTGAACCTCCATAGCATAACTACATGCTAGATGTCCCTCTCAAATACTTGAGTATCCATTGGACTGCTTTCCAATGCTCTTTACCTAGATTGGCCATAAATATACTCACAACTCCCATTGCCTATGCAATGTCTGGTCTAGTACAAACCATAACATACATGAGACTCCTAACTTGCTGAAGCATATGGTACTTGTGTCATGTATTTGACCTTCTCTGTGATGAAAGACAATGCTCTTTATTGAATTTGAAGTGTCTACAGCCATAGGTGTAATTACATGTTTTGAATTCTATAGTTTAAACCTTTATAACACCTTGTAGATATAATCCTATTGAGACAAATACAATTTCTTGTTCTTCCTATCTCTATGTATTTTCATGCCAAGGATTATTTTTATAGCTCCTAAATCCTTCATAGAAAATGTGTGATCTAGCTTTCCCTCAAGCTCACCAATGTCCTGCATACTAGATCTTGTAATAATTATATCATCCATATATAGTTAAAAATAATATAGCTCTCATTTTAAAGATTCTTAAAATAAAAACAATGATCGATTCACATTTTAAGTAACCATGCTCATGCATGAAACTATCAAACCTCATGTACTATTTTCTTGGATCTTTCCTGAGCCCATATAGAATCTTTTTCAACTTGCACACTAATTTTTCCTTACCCTTGACTTCATACCCAAGTGGTTGCTGCATATAAATTTCTCCATCCAAATCACCATGAAGGAAAGTCATCTTCACATGTAGTTTCTCTACATGTAAATCATCTACTACAACTACACTCAATACTGATCTGAATAAAAGTCATCTTTACAACATGAGAAAATATTTCACCAAAGTCAATACCTACTTTCGCTGAAAATCCCTTTACTACAAGTCTTTCCTTGTACCTTTTCAGTCCACCCTCTTCTTCCTTGATCCTATAAACCCATTTGTTCTATAATGTCCTCTTACCTACTAACAACTTAACCAAATCCCAAGTTTGGTTTTTTTCCAAGGAGTCCATCTCCTCATCCATGACATGCTCCCACTAAATGTGGGTCTCATCCTACATTGTTTCTTCAAAACTTTATGGTTCACCATTATCATTCAATAATAAATAAGATAGAGAAGGTGTAAATCTTCTGGAGGCTTACCTATCCTTTGTAACCTTGTCACATAAGTATTTTTATCTTTGGATGCTCATTTTGGACATTATAGACATTTGTTTCCAATTCGATAGTGATTGATGTTGGTCATATGTAACCGACGCCATTTTTGCTAATCGATTCTGATTTGGCTCTTCGTAACCGATACTAGTTCGGTCAGCTGATCGATGTCGGTTAGGGGTCAACCGACATCGGTTATTATGTAACCCTATAGGTATGAAGTTTACATCTAAGAGTTCATTTTAAACCACAAAATTCTCAACCGGTTCATCCTTGGATACCAAAATTTGATCCTTATACATTCTCTTTTCATTTAATTCAATGTCACGACTCCTAATAATTTTAGAATTATCTAAATCCCAAAAATGGAATCCAAAATCACCATATCCATAACCAATGAAAGTGCATCTCTTAGATTTTGCATCCAAATTTTTTCTATTTTCCTTATCCTTATCCACAAAAGATTTTGAACCAAAAAATTTGAGAAAAGAAAGATCTACCTATTTTCCGGTCCTAATCTTGCTCTAGTATTACTTCCATCTAGTGAACTTGAAGGCCCACAGTTAATCAAATAAACCATTATATCATTGCTTCTACCTAAAACTGCAAGGGAAATCCATCATGTATCCTCATACTTCTAGCACGTTCAATGATTATCTAGTGCATTCTTTCTGTAACACCATTCTCTTTGTGGTGTTCTTGGAACCATTATTTCTCTACGTATTCTATTCACAAAACAATAATCATTGAAATCCTTACTACAGTATTCATGACCATTGTCATATCTAAGGCACTTTATAGTTGAATTTAATTCATTCTCAACAAGGGCTTTCCATCTTTTAAAATTCTCAAAAACATTAGATTTATGTTTAATACAATAAACTTATACCTTTTTTGTTGCATCATCAATGAAAGTTACATAATATTAGGATCCTCCATGAGAAGCTACATGGGCTAGTCCCCACACATCTGAGTGTACAAGCTCCAATTTTTACTCCTTAGTTTCCCCAACTTTGAGAAATCTCACTCTCTTTTGCTTTCCAAAGACACAATGCTCACAGAAATCAAGATCTAAATATTTCAAATATGATAACTTACCCTTAGCCTTTAAGATCTGCATTCCTTTTTGACTCATATGGCCCAACCGATTATGCCACATGTATGTATCTAAATCTAAAGTAGATAACACAGAAAAGGAATCAATAACATAGGTAGATAAATATAACATTCCTACCTTCTTGCCTCTTGCCACAACAAAGGAACCCTTGGTGACTTTCCAAGAGTTTGTTGTGAATGTAACCATGTAGCCAGCTTCATCTAGTTGCCCTGTAGAAATAAGATTCCTCTCAAGGCTTGGCACATGCTTCACATCTTTCAATACCTATGTATTTCCATTCTATGATTTTAGATGAACTTCCCCTTTACAAGTAATACTACAAGGTTCATCATCACCCAAATAAAGATGCCCAAAATTACCCTGAACATAATTTCTGAAATAACCCTTATTAGGGGTTACATGGAAATAAGCTCCTCGAATCTAAAATGCATGATTCTATTTTATTATCCAAAGAAAGAATAAGATAATCTTACATTACCTATGCTTATGATATTTTTCTCTTTATTTGCCTCTTTACCTTTGTCTGGGTGTTGGTTCTCTTTATCCTTTGACCAACAATCTTTCTTTGCATGTCCTTTCTTTCCATAATTCCAACAGGTAGTTCCCTTACCTCTTGATTTAGATATGTCATTCCTTGACTTTGATTTCCCATTATTATTACTCTTGGATCTCTCCTTCTACCTACCTCTACTTTTTACATTCAAATCATTCCCAGGTGATGATTCCTCTGTACTTTTCCTAAATATTTATTCATTTAAGATTATACTAACCACATCATCAAATTTCAAAATATTATTAGTAGATGGTGTATAGATAACAACCATTACCAAGTTATCCAACTATCAAGAAAAGAACATAAGAATAGGAGTTATTTCACTTCATCATCAAATGAAATATCAATTGATTTTAATTGATTTACAATAGATCGAAATCATTCAAATGACTAGATGCGAGATCCACCTTTATGCATCTTAGAACTAAATAGTTTCTTCATCAAATAAAATTCATTTGAAGTACTAGGTTTTTCATATAAATTATCAAGAGATTTCATTAACTCTACCGTAGATGTCGCTTCATAATATTAGAAGTCACGGATGTTTTCGAGGCTCAATCTTATAGATCCCAAACCTTTCATGAAAAATACTCCATTCATCATCAATCATCTTCATAGGTTTAGATTTTCATCCATCGGTAAGTTAAAATCTCTTTGATACTGAGATAATCCTCAATCTGCATCTTCCATAATTGATAATTTCAGCCCTCAAACTTCCTTATCTTGTATTTGTTTTCTTCGCCATTGTAGTAGCTCCCACTCAATCGAGAAAACCCCATCATGAGTAAATATATCAACAAATAAAACCCTCAAATAAATCTCTAATACCAATTTTTGGGGTTAGCGAAGGTTTTAGATAATATATCATATCTAAGCATGCATGCAATAAAACTGGATATTCTACCAGAAGAAATATATAAAACAAGAGATATAAATCAACACCAGATTTAACATGGTTCACCTAGTGTGGGCTAAATCCACCAAGAAACAAGCCAATATATTATCCAAAGATTTCAAAAGATAAACAATGAAGATTTACAATCTTCCACACCTCTTACGATGTATAATACTTTATTTCTCTCGAGCTTCGCTTCTTCTTCCAATAATTATCTCTCTCACAATTATTTTCACAATAATCATTAACTCTCTCTTCTAACCCTAGATTTATAGCTTATAAATACCTTATACAAACTTAGGGCACTTAGCCATGTAATTACAATTAATAGATCTGATTTAATACTAAAATTAAATCTAATTCCCGTGAGTTAAATAAAACACTCACACACAGGTAACAGACACCGGTTAGCCCTAACCTATGTTAGTTCCTACTTTCCTGATTGATGCCGGTCATAGGTAATCGATGTTGGTTAATGTATTTTCTAGAAATTTTAATATAGCATGCTAAACTGAAGTAATTGAGCTCCACATCTCAAATATCTCCCAATTGGAGATAAACTACTACGCTATACCTATACAACATCTGTAATGAGATTACTTATATAATTTATATTATGAGAAACAATAGAACACCAAATAGCACAATATTTCGAATAATGATCTCAATATGCAATTAGTTTAGCTTCACCACTTCAAGGGGGCAACCTCCAAACCATATAATAAGACTAAAATACTCCAACGATCATGACATACTACCTACAATCCCATATATATACTAGTCATATGTTATGGCCATCACCAAGGCTAACCCATTAAGCTTGAGAAAGTATAAATGATATAATAAAATGATATGGTAAGCCACAAGTTGGCTACTCATATCCTAATACAAGCAATAGGTTAAGGGCATAGCATGCCCTTCCCCTTTAAAACAACATTGTTGTCAACATTCAATAATCTTGGATGTTGCTGCAAAAAACCTTCATCCTCCCAGGTTGCATCTTCTATGCTTAGATTATTCCACTTGATCAGATATTCCTTAATGTCTCTGGTTCTCATCCTCTTAGTACGTGTTTGCAGAATCTTCTCTGGCTCCAAAATTATTCTTCCTTCCTCGTCAAGTTCTAGTAACTCTGTCTGGGCTTCAAATTTCTGTCCAATAACCTTCTTCAGGCATGAAACATGGGTTACTTGTGGTGTATGTGTGAAGATGGAGGAAACTCTAGTTTATAAGCAACACTGCCAATTTTCTGTAGAACCCGATAAGGGCCATAATATTTAGGAGCAAGTTTTTGTCCTTTTTTTGTTGCTTTAGGGACATCTGTTTGTAAGGATGGAGACGTACAAAACCCAGATCGCCAATTTTAAAATGTCTTTCACTACGGTGTGCTGATCTACTTGTTGTTTCATCTTGTTTTGTGCTAATGCTAAATTCTCCTTCAAACTAGCTAAAACTGTTGTTGATGTTGAATGTGTTCCTCAACATATTTGACCTTAGTTTGCACCCTTAAGGAGAAAGTGATAGAAGGTGGATGGTAAACATATAATGTTTAAAATGGGGTCATTTGAGAAGAGGTATGAAAAGATGTGTTATACCACCATTCTGCAAGTGGTAGCCATTTAATCCACCTTTCCTGCTTATCTGATACAAAACAACGTAGATACCCCTCTAAGCATTTGTTGACCACTTCCATTTTCCCATCAGTTTGAGGATGATAAGATGAACTATGAGCTAGCTGAGTACCCAAACATGAAAATAATTCCATCCAAAAATTACTTGTGAAAATAGGATCACGATCACTTACAATTATCTTTAGGGTTCCATGTAGCCTTTGAACTGTCTCCAAAAAAATAGTTGTGACTATACTGGCTATAAATGGATGTGATAGGGCAAAAAAATGGGCATATTTTGTGAGCCTATCCACAATCATGAAAATAACATTCTTACCCTCTAAACAAGGCAATCCGGTGATGAAATCCATGGAGACCTCCTCCCATCTCTGGCTAGGAATTGGTAAGGGTTGCAATAGACCTAGTGTCTTAATTGTTTCCCCTTTGTTCTTTTGGCACACTAAACATTCTGATACAAATTTTGTACATCCCCCTTACGTCCTTCCCAAAATAATTCTCTTTTTATTCTATGATATGTCTTCAAAAACCCAAAGTTTCCTCCAACAAGTGAGGCATGTAGCTCTGTAATAATCTTATGCTTCAACTTAGAATCTTTACTCAAGTATAACATGTCCTTGTACCATAGGGCATTACCTTTCCACTCAAATTTGTTAGATGTCATAGATCCTTTCTTGATATTTTGTATTATAGATTGTGTATCCTTGTCTTGATCCCATTCCAATCTTGCTTCATCCACCCAATCAAATGTCAACATGGACATTCCACATAGTAAGGCATCTGTGGATGTATCCCTTCTAGACAACGCATCAACTACTACATTTTCTTTACCCTTTTTATATATGATTTCAAAATAATAACCCAAAATTTTTGTTACCCACTTTTGTTGTTCCTTAGATGATAACCTTTTCTCCAAAAAGTATTTGAGACTATCATGATCAGTTTTTACTTTGAAGTGTCTACCCATGAGATAGGGCTTCCATTGCTTGACCACATGAAGAATAGCCATAGTTTCTTTCTCATAGACATGTTTGAGCAGATCTTTTCCATTGAATTGGTGACTCTCAAATGTAATTGGTCTTCCTTCTTACATTAGAACTACTCCCAATCCTAATCCTAAAGCGTCACATTCAACAATGAAGGTTTTTGAGAAGTTGGGAGTAGCCAAAACTGGGGTGCTACACAAGGCTTCCTTCAGCTGCTCAAAGGATTTAGTGGCTAAGTCTGTCCAATGGAAGACATCCTTCTTTAGCAATGTAGTGAGTGGGGTTGCTATTCTACCATATCCCCACACAAATCTTCTATAGTACCCTATTAGTCCTAGGAACCCACGAAGATTTTTGAGAGTTTTGGGCCTTGGCCATTCCACCATAGCTTTGATCTTCTGAGGATCAACTTTGACACCTTCATGGGATACAATGTGACCCAAGTACTCTACCTCTTATACACCAAAAGAAAATTTGGATGGCTTTGCATAGAGAGTATGTTTCTCCAAAACTTCCAACACTTTATTTACATGTTGTAAGTGTTCTTCCCATGTCTTACTGTAAATCAATATGTCATCAAAGAAAACTAATACAAATTTCCTTTAAAATGGCCTAAAAATAGTGTTCATCAAGCTTTGAAAGGTTGAAGGTGCATTTGTAAGACCAAAAGGCATTACCAAAAACTCATAATGGCCCTCATGAGTTTTGAAATCTATTTTATGAACATATTCCTCTTTTATTCTAATTTGATGGTACCCCGAACGAAGATCTAATTTTGTGAAATAAATACCACCATCACGCAATTCATCAAGTAAATCATCAATTCTGGAATAGGAAAATTATCTTTGATTTTTTATTTGTTAAGTTCTCAGTAATCTAGACACATCCTCCATGTTTCATCCTTCTTACGTACCATGACCACTGGTGAAGAATATGCACTCTGGCTAGGCTTGATGATACTTGCCTTCAACATTTCTTGAACCATTTTCTCGATCTCACTTTTTTGGGAATATGGGTATCTATATGGTCTGATGTTAGGTGTTTTGATCCCTAGAATCAACTTAATGGCATGATCATGATCCCTAACTAGTGGTAGTCCCTTTGGAATTGCATCAAAAATAGATGAGTGAGCATCAACAATCTTCTGAAGATCGGGTGGCATTGAAGACTCTATATTTTGTACTTCTATGGAAAATAACTTTGCTATAAATCCATCTACTCCTTTTTTGAGAACCTTCTACATTTGATGAGAGCTAATAATATGTGGAGACTTAGCTACCATCCCATTCAATTATATTGTCCTTCCATCTAAATGAAATCACATGAACAATTATTATAAATTCATCTCTATAGTACCTAAGGTTGTGATCCATTGGACACCCAAAACAATATCTTCCCCTCCCATAGAAATAGCAAACATAGGTGAGTCTAACATGTAGTCTCCCATGGAAAGCTTGATACTATGGCACTTTCATGTGCACTTGACTATCCCACCATCCACAATCATAACTTGCATTTCTAGAGATGGGTAAATAAAACAATTGAGGTGGGCAACTAACTTACTATTTATGAAGTTATGAGTACTCCCTAAGTCAATCAACACCATCACCTTCTATTTTTGAGATAGCCAATAACCTTGAGTGTTTGAGGAGTACTAATACTTGATAATGCATGGCAAGAAATTATAGGTTGGTGATCATCTACTTCATCTTCTACTGGTTCCTCGGGCTCTCCTATCTTTTCAACTTCCTCATCATCCTCATAACCTCTGTCAATATAGAACAACTTCTTCTCAACACATTTGTGTCTTGGTCCATATTTTCTATCACAATTAAAACATAATACTTTTTCTCTCTTTTCTTCCATTTATTGAGGAGCCAATCTAATTGGCCTAGAAAATGAATTGGGAAGAGATACTATGGTCTCTGGTGTTAATGAAAGGTGACCTCCTACTACAAAGAAATTTTTCCTATACTTGACGTGCCATGATAATAGAATCAGAAAGATTGAGTGGATTAAACATTTACACCTCATGCTCGATGTGGTCCTTAATACCCCAAGAAACAGGTCATTCAAATTCTCTTCTAGAATATTCTCCAACCTTAAGGATAAGTTTAGAATTGATGCACATAATCTTTGGATCGATCCTGTTTATCATAACTTTTCTAATTGACTAAAGTAGTTCTAAAACACTTTGGAACTATAGTGCAATTGTAACTCCTCGGTAAAAATTGTCCAGTGACACCGAGACCATTCTTCTACCTCTAAGCACAAGAAATTGGTCTAGTTCAAGATACAGGATGCCAATGTCACCTTTTGTCTTGATGGTGTTTGAAGTAACTCAAAGAAGTTCTCCATTTGATTTATCCAATTCAAGGGATCCTTACCATCAAATTTACGCATATCCACTTTGGCATCATGTTCCGTGGTTACGAATAAGTTGGATTCTGATTATGCTTTGGAAAGTGATCAAAAATGGTTATTTTGTCCATGATTTTGAACTAAAGATCCTCCTTGGTTGATATGGGCCGGATTTGGGCCATACTATTTACCCTTTACATGTTGCATGATATCATCCAACCGATGATTGATTTGGTCTATGTCTCCTTTAGAGGCCATCTCAGATTATACATTTCGTAGCTCATACTCAAGTTGGCTCACCTTATGATCAATTGAGGTAAACCCTAGTGCTGAGGAATTTGTATTTACCCCTTCTAACTCCATCTCTTCAATCACTACCCCATCTTTATCTGGGGTTTTACTCGGAGTAATCAGATTCTTTTTTGTTCTTGTGGAAGGCCTTGTCATGATGTCAAACCTTAGGGTTTAGGGTTAATCTGATACAAATTTGGCCAAAAAGAAAAAACATAGAGAAGATACTAAAACTATTTTTTTGAAATCTTTCCGAAAATGTAAAAAACTTGAAACAATTCCATAATTTACACCCTATGGAGTGATTTTATGAAAAAACTTAAATCTGTAATAACGTTTGCAAAATAAATCAAAAATGTCTAAAATTTTTAGGGAACCTTACTTGAAATAGTTTGAAACTCTGGTAAAACTATCACCCACCAATTCACATTGGTTTGTAATATATGGTGGAAACAAAAATTAGGGTTTTTACTCGAATTTTTGGCCCAGATCACAGATTCGATACCACTTGTAATGAAATTAATTGTATAATTTAGATTATGAGAAACAATAGAACACCAAATAATACAATATTTCATACTAATGATCTCAATATGCAATTAGAATAGCTTTATCACTTCGAGAGGGAAACCCAAACCATATAATAAGACTCAAATGCTCCAATGATCATGAAATACTACCTACAATCCCCTATATATACTATTCATATGTTATGGAAATCACCAAGGCCAACCCAATAAGTATGAGAAAGTATAAATGATATAATAAAATGATATGGTAAGTCACAAGTCAGCTACTCGTATCCTAATACAAGCAATAGGTTAAGGGGGTGTAACAATATCATTCTTGGATCCTTTCCTTAGCTTTGTTTCTTCATCTTTGAAGGTCTATAACTCAAGACCGCTATGGGTAAAAGTGGAGTGAAGCTATAACTTATATTTTGTTAATGGCTTTGATAGCATATTCGCAAGGTTTTTAAAAATATGAATCTTCTCCAATTTCATCTGCCCATCCTTCAATAATGCCGTATAAGCGATACCTTAATTGAATGTTTTTCATTCTAGAATGAAATCTTGAGTGCATTGCCAAATGAATTACACTCTTATTGTCACCTGAATAATTTGCAATCATCTTTCTACTTTTCCAACTCTTTCATGAACCTTCATCTATATATCATCTCTTTTCTTACCTTATAGCTGTAAACTAACTCTACCTTTGTAGTAGACAAAGTGACAACCTTCTCCAATCTCAAAATCTAGTTAACTATTATCCCACCTATTTGGTGAAAATATATCCAGTATTTCTCCTCCTACCATCCAGATCTCTAGCCATATCCGAACAAACATAGCCACATAAATAAATATATGAACCTCCATAGCATAACTACATGCTAGATCTCCCTCTCAAATACTTGAGTATCCATCGGACTGCTTTCCAATGCTCTTTACCTAGATTGGCCATAAATCTACTCACAACTCCCACTACCTGTGTAATGTCTGGTCTGGTACAAACCATAACATACATGAGACTCCCAACCACTAAAGTATATGGTACTCATGTCATGTATTTGACCTCCTCATGTGATGAAGTACTTTGATTTTTGCTGAATTTGAAGTGTCCAACCATAGGTGTACTTATAGGTTTTGAATTCTAAATTTTAAACCTTTCTAATACCTTATAAATATAATCCTCTTGAGACAAATACAATTTCTTGTTCTTCTGTCTATGTATTTACATGCTAAGGATTCTTTTTATATCTCTTAAATCCTTCATATCAAATGTGTGAGCTAGCTTTCCTTAAGCTCACCAATGTCTTCATACTAGATCATGTAATAAGCATATCATCCACATACAATAAAAAATAATATAGCTCCCATTTTCAAGCTTCTTAAAATAAGCACAATGATCAAATTCACATCTCAAGTAACCATGCTCATGCATGAACCTATCAAACCTCGTATACCATTTCCTTGGAGCTTGCTTTAGCCCTTGTAAACTCTTTTTCAACTTGCACACTAATTTTCCTTACCCTTGAGTTCATACCCAAGTGATTCCGTGCATATAAATTTCTTCATCCAAATGACCATGAATAAAATCCATCTTCACACCTAGTTGCTCTAAATGTAAATCATCTACCGCTAATTATACTCAATACAATATGAATAGAATTCATTTTTACAATGGAGAAAATATTTCACCAAAGTCAATATTTTCTTTCGTGTAAATCCCTTTACTACAAGCCTTCCCTTGTACCTTTTCTATCCACCCTCTTCTTCCTTGATCATGTAAACCCATTTATTCTACAATGTCCTCTTACCTGCTGTAAACTTAACCAAATCCCAAGTCTGGTTTTGTTCCAAGGATTCCATCTCCTCATCCATGCCATGATCCCGGTGAACGTGGGTCTCATCCTTCGTTTCCTCTTCAAAAATTTCTAGTTCACCATTATGATCAATAATAAATATGATAGAGAAGGTGTAAATATTTCTATAGGTTTACTTACCCTTTTTGAACTTCTCACAGAAGTTTAGGATACTAGAGGCTCATTCTAGACCTCCTGGATATTTGTTTCCAATTCTAACAAGTGACTAACATCGGTCACATGGCCAATGCTTGGTTTACTAATCGATGTCGATTTGGATCTTGTGTAACCAATACTATTTTAGATGACCAATCTTGGGGTTGGATCAACCAACATAGTACTATGTAACCTTGTAGGTATGAATTTTAAATCTGAGAGTTCATTTTCATTCACAAACTTCTCAACTGATTCATCCTTGGGTACCAAAATTTGATCCCTGTACATTCTCTTTTCATTCCATTCAATGTCACGACTCCTAATAATTTTAGAATTCTCTAAATCCCAAAAATAGAATCCAAAATCACCAGATCCATAACCAATGAAAGTGCATCTCTTGAATTTTGCATCCAACATTTTTCTATTTTCCTTATCAATATGCACAAAATCTTATGAACCCAAAAATTTAAGAAAATAAAGATTTTCCTCTTTTTCCAGTCAAATATTCCCTGGTATTCCTCCATCTAGAGAAATTGGTTGCCCATGGTTAATCAAATAAGTGAAGTTGTATCAGAGTTTCTACCAAAAACTATAAGGGAAATCCAACATGTATCCTTATACCTCTAAGCACGTTCCAATATTTTCTTGTTCATTTTTTCTCTGCAATGCCATTCTCTTATGGTGTTCTTGGAACTATCCTTTCTCTATGTATTCTATTATTGAACAATAGTCATGAAACCCTTGCATAATTATATAATATTCAACACCATTATTAGATCTAAGGTACTTTAACTTTGAATTTGATTGATTCTCAACAAGGATTTCCATCTTTTAAAAGTATCAAAAACATTAGATTTATGTTTAATACAATAAACCCATACCTTTTTTGTAGAATCATAAATTAAATTAACATAATATAGGGATCCTACATGAGAAGCTACATGGGCTGGTCCCCACACATTTGAGTATACAAGCTCTAATTTCTACTCAATCTTAGTTTCCCCAACTTTGAGAAATCTCACTCTCTTTTTCTTTCCAAAGACATAATGCTCACAGAAATAAAGATATATCTTTTAAATATGATAACTTACCCTTAACCTTTAATATCTCGCATTCCTTTTTACTCATATGGCCAACTGATTATGCCACATGCATGCATATGAATATGAAGTAGATAACATAGAAAAGGAATCAGTAATATATGTAGATAAATATAACGTGCTTATCTTCTTACCTCTTTCCACAAAAAAGGAACCCTTGGTAACTTTCCAAGAGTCTAGGTTGTGAATGTAACTATGCAACCAACTTCACCTAGTTGCCCTGTAGAAATAAGATTCCTCTTGAGGCTTGGCACATGCCTCACATCTTTCAATACCCATGTATTTCCATTCTGCAATTTTAGATGAACTTCCCTTTTACTAGTAATATTGCAAGGTTCATCATCACCCAAATAAACATGCCCAAAATTGCCTTGGACATAATTTCTGAAATAACCCTTATTAGGGGTTGTATTGAAAGAAACTCCTGAATCTAAAACCCATAATTCTATTCTATTATCCAAAGAAAGAATAAGAGCATCTTGCATTACCTCGATGCAATATTTTCCTCTTTACCTTTATCTTGGTGTTGTTTATCTTTATCCTTTGACCAAAAATATTTCTTTGCATGTCCTTTCTTTCCACACTTTCAATTGTTAATTCCATTACCTCTAGCTTTATATCTTCCATACCTTGACTTTGATTTCCCATTATTCTTACTCTTGGATATCTCCTTCTACCTCGCCTCTTCTTTCTACATTCAAATCATTACAGATGATGATTCCTCTGTACTTTTCTTGTGAATTTATTCATTAAAGGTTATACTAACAATGTCATAAAACTTCAATACATTATTAGCAGATGTTGTATTACTAAAATTTATTACCAAGTTATCCCAACCATCAAACAATAAACATAAGAATAAGATTTTTTCACTTCATCATCAAATAGAAGATCAACCGATTTTAACTAATTTACAATAGATTAGAAATCATTAAAATGATTAAATGCAGATCCACCTTCATGCATATTAGAACTAACTAGTTTATTCATTATGGATTATGTATTAGACACTATTTTGGCTTGGTTTAGTATGATGTTGGATTATGGACTTCATTACTGACTGGACTTATACAGGATGCATGATGATTATTATAAACATTATATATATAGATGTTGATGCTTTATTTGACGTAGTTATATCATTGATGCTATCCGGATATGTGATGTTTAATCATTTGATTATATATAGAAAATGAAAATTTTAAATGATGATAGAATGGTTGATTTAATTTATAAAATGATATAGTCGCTATTTCGATGTTGTGTTATGCAGTTATACTTACGATGCTTAGATTTATATTATATTATTTTTAGCGTTCTGATATGGCCATGAGGCCGAAGGAGGTATTTGTATTTTGTAGGCTATTTTATATCACAACAGACATCGGGGGGATTGGAGACTAACCACAACGGAATTTTGGATGGATTCAACATGGTCACCATGGCAACTAGTCATTTGCATGTTGTTTGTTGTTGGGGGTTCCCATGGGGGATCGCCTTTATATGTGACCATGGGGGTTTGTGTGTGTTAGTATGTGGTCCTTCTTTTATTGTTATCTTGCATGTGTTTTATTTGTGAATGTGTCCATTTCCTTATTTAAATAGAATGTGAAAGATAAATTTAAATGAGACTTGCTTAAATATAGTTATTAATGTGTTGATCCTTGCATTTAATGTGTGTAAGAGAGTTGATCTTGGAGTATAAAACACTTCACCATCTTGAAACTCAGATTTGTACTTGGAGGGTATTTTTGGAAGCTTGTGGGACAAGATAAACTTGTCCCACACCCATTAAAATCTTCATACCAACTTTATCTTGATTGGAGTGTTTACTTTTGCCTCTTAAATGCATTTTTTCTTGTCAATCTTGCTTGTGTAAGTGTACTTTCTTACAAAAATTTAATTGGCTGTCCTTGAGGTGTAAGTGGAGGCTTGCAAGTAAAGTCGATTTGATTGGCATGAAGACATTACATTTTTTTTTGGGGTTTTCATTTTGGATTTTTATTATTATTATTTTCACTTGGCATTTTTGGAGAGAGCTGGGAAAGAGTCACATTTTTTTTCTTCTTCTTCTTTTTGCTGTTTTGGGGCTGCATGTTTTGGAAGCCATGGGAGTTCTTCTCTTGCTGGAAGGTTGTTGATAGATTGTCCTCTTGGTGTTTGAAGCTGTTGTTTTTTAGACTGTCATTTTCCTTCTTTCAAGCTTGTTATTGGACTGTCCTCTTGGCATTTGAGGCTGTTTTTTGGACTGTCATTTCACCTTCATTCAAGCTTGTTGTTGGACTATTTTTTTGGCATTTGAAGCTGTTGTTTTGGACTGTCATTTCACCTTCATTCAAGCTTGTTGGACTATTTTTGGCAAGCTTGTTTTGGACTTTCATTTCACCTTCATTTAAGCTTTTGTTGACTTATTTTTTGGTGTTTGAGGCATTTCACCTCCATTCAAGCTTGTTGTTGGACTATCTTTTTGGGCATTCTTGTTGTTGTTTTGAGGATTGTTTTGGTGGACATTCAAGTGACTGTTGGGGCTGCATTCTTGGCATTTGAAGCTGCTATTTTTGAACTGTGAGTTGGGCATTCTTGTTGTTGTTTTGAAGACTATTTTGTGGACATTCAAATTAATATTTGGGGCTATCTTTTCTTGCTTGCAAAGGTGTTGTCATTGCTATGGAAAGGTAAGAGCTTGTTCATCTTTATACTATTGTTTTCTTGCATGTTATTATGGAATGTAAATGTGTGTCTCTTCTCCATTTATTTGGTTGGGTAGACTGCCTAGGGATGGTGTAGGAGAAGGCTATGGGGAATCATTATGGGGGCATAAGGGAATGCCATGGGCATCAGAGTTTTATGGAGGGAGTTTTGGGTTTGGGATCCACCATGGAAAAGAAATAGCTTGCATTTCTTACTTGTGGGGGCATAAGGGAAAATTTGTGGGGGCATAAGGAGGGGTTGGGAGGCATAAGGTTTACGGGATATGATATGTTATATTGGTGGTATGATTATAGGTGGATGCCCAATTCCCAATTGGGAGGCATAAGAAGCTTCCCCATAGTCCTTGCTCCTTTGGCTTGATTAAATATAGCCTATGTGTTGTTTGATTGTGAAATACAAAGTGGAAATCTGTATGTGTGTCTTGGTTGTTTTGTTGTTAAAAAAATCTTTTGTGTGTGTTGTGGAAGCCTATGGATGTTGCCATGCATTGAACCCCATCTTTCATTGTGTTGTGGTTGGGGCTCGGGGGCCAATGACGAGAGAGGCTTCATCTCTTCATTGGATATCTTGGTTGGGTGGAGAGCGTTGCCTTTCCCCCTCTCTTCTTGTGATCAATCGAAGGAAACATCTAAAGCATGTTGTTGTTTTGGAATCAGTCATGATGTAGAGTTAACATCCATCATTGTTAGTTTACTTCTTGCTTGTAATTTCCTTTCCCCACTCTATGTGGATGGACTGTAACTTTCATTATATTGTAAAGATGTTGTATTGACCATGCAAGATGTATTTTGATTTGAGAAAGGGAAACAATCTTGTCTTCTTGTTGTTGAGAGAACTGTAATGGTATTGTATTTGTATATTCTATTTGAAATGATTAAAATAATTACTTTGTTGCATCCATTGGTATGAGTTGGTGTAAGTAAGAATCATTCAAATGCATGTAATTCTCTATTTTGGAATGTTGGAAGAAAATCTTGCCTAAGGGAATTATGTTATTCTTGTTACTTGTCTTGTTGGGAAACGTTCAATCTCTTAAGAATAAGAAGGACTTCATTAGATCTTGTTATCAATCATTGAAGAAAGAAGTTTGTTTTAAGCTAGCATGAAAGGACTTTAAATGATGTTCTTACATGTACCTAAGAGTTGTTGTTTCAATTAATTAGAACATGGTAATATGATCTTCCCTTACTTCACTTTGCATGCATGCTTAATCAACCAACGAATGAACCAAACAACCCCTCAAACCATTAAGTAATGAATGAAGTGAACCAACTAAGCCTTGTAAGACCAAAATAGACCCAATATAGACCTACACACTCAAGGAATTTACCTTAGAAGCTTTCAATCAAACAAATTTAACAAAAGGATTCACTTAGGAAATTGCAGTCTTGACTATAGGAGCCTATAGGACTATTTTTGCTTAAAAAAATGACTATCTAAACCTCATCAAATCCTAAGTTTTATGATTGTTATGCAAAGTAGACATCATCACCTTTCCAAAAAGTCTAATTTTATCAAAAACCAAGTTCCCAGTCAAAAGTTATAGCATTTTGAAGTTCTTGTTGTAGGTAATTCTAGAAGTTGTTAGTAGGTGCTAGGATTCACTATGGGCAGGTTTGCATTTGCTACGGGAAGGCCTAGAAGTTGCTATGGGTAGGTTTGCTAGAGTTCTTTACGGGAAGGCATGGAAGTTCTTATGGGTAGGTTTGCGAGTAGCTACGGGTAGGTCGTTAGTTTACGGAAAGTTTTTATTAAATTGGGTAGGTTTACGCACAAAATTTATAGCATTAGGCCTAGAGTTGGAACCTTGGGTGGCTATAGGTGCACATCTGAAACATCAAGTTTGCTACGGGTAGGCTTAGAGTTGCTACTTAATGAAAGTAAAGGTAGATGTCATACAAATTCTTTCTACGGAGGAGTGTTGTAGGAGGATAATATAGTTGCTACGGGCTCTTTATAGGAGCACATAGCTAGAGTTACTTACTGAGTTGGGGCCTACTACTTCAAAAGCTTATGGCACCTTGTATTTTGTACATGGAGACATCAGAAACATCAGTTTGCACAAGAGACAAGATTCACCAAAGTAAATAAGTATATTAGATCTTAATGAACATATAAAACTAAATATATGCAAAATCATAACTTTGATCTCCTCTTGTGGTAGATTCAAATGTGTGTGTGTCTTAGACTATGCTTGTGATAGTATTTAAAAAAAAAAAAATTATTCCTTTTAGCTAACTAAGTATAGGTTAATCATAGATCTGCAAAGGGTTGTGTTTAAGTGGGCATTACATTTTGGTATCAGAGTAGTGGTTCAAAAGCTTGGACCATTGGGCACACTAGAAAATTGAGACTTGAAACTTTAAAACTAGTAAACCTATTAATCTAGAAAACAAAACTATTTGAAAATTGTTCATGATAGTAAACTTAGAAACTGAAGAAGGCTTGAAGTAATGAACTAACTCTCACTTTGGTCTATGCAGGAGGCTTAGATGGAGTGAGAGAAACATTCACAGAGACCTAACTCACCACCACCACCACCACCACCACCACCGGATCAGGGTGTAGCAGCCATTCTACCTCAGATTCTACAGACCCTTCAGGATGTTAATGCCGCTCTACATGGAGGATCAGTAGGAGGGCATTCAGGAAGACATGACAGAGTTACTTCTATTGAGGGACATGCACCTCCTCCACTCAGTGAGGAGCATAGAGGAGAGAACTCCCATGTGGAGTCAGTCAAATAGATTCACCACCTAGGAGACAGGGTGACAGAGTTCGGAGCATAGAGAGAGGTCTCAGAGCCCTAGGCTTAGGGATGAGCTTGTAGAGAGGCCTAGAGGCCGACAAGACCACAATAGTAGATCACATCAGGGAGATCCTGAAGCTTAGGCCCTCACATTACTTAGGTGATATAGGTGGATTTCAGGTAGAGGCCTAGCTAGTGAGCTTGAGTGGTTGCTTCAAGCTTTGTCCTTGTTCTAGTAACACGAAAGCTCATGTTGTGATCCATCTATTGAGGGATGGAGTATGGAGTATGGTGGAGGATAGAGGAGTAGAAGCTCCATGTAGATTCAGATACAATCACCTGGGAGCTATTTGAGGAGAGTTTCAGGAGTAGATACTTGTCACATAGATTCATACAATAGAGGATCGATGAGTTTCATGATCTTGATAGGCCTCCCTTACTGTGGTAGAATATGAGAGTAGGTTCTTAGATCTACTCCAGTACATTGAGTACATGTAGGATGAGAAGTGTGGATCCATAGGTTCATCAAGGCCTTAATCTAGACATTGGAGGTGTGGTTTGGATCCACTACCCACAGACTTTAGCAGAGGCCGTAGAGAAGGCCTACATAGTAGAGGAGACTCGGGGAAAGACCCAGCAGGCTAGAGACCAAGTCAGGAGCCGCATATAGTAGATGCAGACATAGATTAAGAGGGGGTCAGGCTCCTCCTCCTCATGGGGGTCAGCATTCTTCACAGTCATCCTTTTAGGCCCCAATAGTAGCAGCAGTCCCGCCCACCATTTAGACCTCCTCAGAGAGTTGATGCACAGAGAGGTAGAGTATGGGGCCTCCTCCTAGGGTCCCATCAGGACACAGGGTGGACCTAGAGCTCAATCAGTAGGAGCTTAGTTGTAGAGGCCACAAGTAGACTATAGCTAGATCATCAGGATCCACAACACCTACTTCTCTGGAGCACCTTTGGAAGTGTTGCTCCTTAGAGAGGATCAAGTGGTTGTTTTGGGTGTGGAGTTATGGGACACTTTTGGAGAGACATCCCTAGAACCCTAATAAGGGTAAGGTACCGATCTCAAAGCCAATAGTTGAGGACATGGGACACAGTCACAGGATCTATGCAGTGGTTGAGAACCACCGGGAGAAGCAGCACAGAGAGCATGGTCATTGAGACTACAGGTAGTATTGGAGGTGTTCCTACCTCCATATTATTTGATTCTGGTTCTTTTGATTCATTTATTGCACCATCTTTAGTAGAGCGATGCAGGCTAGTGGTAGTTAGGTAGGGTCTTAGTTGGGATGTCGAGATGGCTTCTAGAGCCAAGATCTCTGTGGACTCCTTAGTTAAGGAGTGTGTTGTGGATTTGGGACCTTTCACCACCACCTCAGATCTCTGTATTCTTCCTTTGGGCTCGTATGGAGTTATATTAGGCATGGATTGGTTATCTACACATAGGGCAGGATGGATTGTTATCATAAGACTATATCTTGTGTAGATGATCTTGGAGTTGAGTCGGTGATCTCGGGGGTCAAGAGACCCATTTCTATTCACACCATTTCCACTATGTAGCTTAAGCGGTGTGTGCGATGGGGTTGTCAGATGTATGTTGTTCTATTAGTGACAAGTCAAAGGATGGGTCTAGTGGACCATCGCTAGATGATCATCCCATCTTGAGAGATTTTTTTGATGTTTTCTAGGGGAGCTACGGGGATGCCACCCCACGTGAGATTGATTTCCATATAGACTTAGTCCTGGAGTAGAGCCTATCTCACGGGCACCTTATCGGATGACCACCCTGGAGCTCTGTGAGCTCAAGTTGCAGCTTGAGGGCCTTTTGGAGAAGGGCCTTATCCATCCTAGTGTATCCCCTTGGGGTGCTCCGGTGATCTTCATGAAGAAGAAGGATGGATCATTGCGGTTGTGTATTGATTACCGCTAGTTAAACAAGGTAATGATCAAGAATCATTATCCTCTTCCTCGTATTGATGACTTATTTGATCAGATGAAGGGAGCCATGGTGTTCTCTAAGATTGATCTCAAGTCGAGCTACCATCAATTGAGGATTTCAGAGGTAGACATTCATAAGACCACCTTCGCATGAGATATGGGCACTATGAGTTCACCAGTGGTGCCTTTTGGTTTGATGAATGCCCCCTGTAGTGTTCATGAGTTTGATGAATGGGGTATTCAGGACCTTTTAGATCACTTCATGCTCATCTTCCTTGATGACATTTGATATACTCACGTACACGTGAGGAGCATGAGGGGCACCTTTGACAGGTTCTCCAGTGTCTTCGTGAGCAGCAACTTTATGGGAACTTGGAGAAGTGTGCTTTCTTCAGATAGAGGTGCAATATTTGGGTCATATCATTTCTGGGGAAGGTATCACAGTTGATCCTTCCAAGATTAGAGCCATTATGGATTGGCCAGCACCCACTACAGTGACCGAGGTGTGCAGCTTCATGGGTTTAGTAGGATACTACCAGAGATTTGTTCAGGACTTCTCTTGGATTACACACCCTATCACTTCCCTTCAGAGGAAAGGGAAGAAGTTTGTTTGGATGGACAGATGTGAGTAGGCCTTCAAGACACTGAAGGAGTGCCTCACTACAACACCCATTCTTGTAGTGCCAGATCCATAGGGTGAGTTCTTTGTTTGCACAGATGCTTCTTTAGTAGGGCTTGGAGGTGTGTTGATGCAGGATGGGTGGTTGTAGCTTTTGAGTCTTGCAAACTCAAGGATCATGAGCTTAATTATCCTACCCATGATCTTGAGCTTATGAAAGTTGTGCATGCTTTGGTTAGATGGAGACATTTTCTTCTTGGATGGAGATTCACACTCAAGATAGATCATTTGAGTCTTTGCCACCTCTTCACGCAGCCCAATCTAAATGCTCGTCAATGGCATTGGATGGAGTTGCTTTGTGAGTATGACATGGAGATAGAGCATGTGAAGGGAAGGAGAATGTGGTAGTAGATGCTCTCAGTAGATGGAGACATGTGGCTATGGCTACTTTAGTAAGCACAGATTTGCGGAGTAGGATTCTTCACAGACTTCCTCTTGATAGTTTCTACATTGCAGCTCGAGTAGAGATTGAGTCCCAGAGACCCCTTGAGGGGAAGTTTGATGGTTTCTCACTAGAGGTAGATGGTCTTCTCAAACATAGAGGTCAGATTTATGTTCCCAGAGATGGAGGCTTGAGGTAGGACATCTTGACAGAGGCACATCGTGCACCCTATTTAGCCCATCTGGGGTGAAGAAGATGCACGCTACTTTGAGACAATTATACCACTGGAGAGGACTTCACAGGGACATGGCTTAGTTTGTGTCATGTTGTTTAGAGTGCCAGAAAGTGAAGGCTGAGCATCAGCATCCAGCTGGCCTTCTCTTTCCTCATGCGATATCCTGAAGTGGAAATGGGACACCATTTCCATGGATTTCATCATTGGGCTACCAATGTTCGAGATATCACCATGATGCCATTATGGTCATGGTTGATAAATTGACAAAAGTGGCTCACTTTTCTCTGGTGAAGACCACTTATACAGCTAGTGTAGTGGAACATGTATATTTGGATGAGATTGTCAGGTTACACGGGATCCGTGGAAGATCATTTGTGACCGTGATCCTTGTACACTTCACATTTCTGGACTACCATGCAGTATGTCCTCGGGATGAGGATTAACTTCAGCACAACATATCACCCGAGACAGATGGACAGACCGAGTGAGTGAATCAGATTTTGGAGGATATGCTTAGGATGTACGTGATGGATCAATAGTCTAAGTGGGAGGAGTACTTGTACTTAGTGGAGTTTTCCTACAATAATAGTTTCTAGAGTTCTATAGGCATGGCTCCTTTTAGGCTTTGTATGGTAGGGAGTGCAGGACACCCCTTAGCTAGGATAGGTTGGAGGATAGAGTATCTCTTGGACCAGCTCTTTTGTAGGACATGGAGTAGTAGGTAGTGTTGATTAGGAAGAGATTGCAGGAGGCACAGGATAGGTAGAAGAAGTATGTGGATCAACATAGGATTGAGTGTAATTTTGATGTGGGCATGAAGGTGTTCCTTCGTGTTAGACCACATAAGAGCCCGATCCATTATGGAAAAGGTTCTAAGTTAGCTCCTCGATTCATTGGACCTTTTGAGATCTTGGAGCGTATTGGCCCTTTGGCTTACCGTCTAGCTTTGCCACCCAGCTTGTCTCGCGTACATGATGTGTTTCATGTTTTTGTTCTTAGGAGATACATTACAGATCCTTCTCATGTGCTAGATTGGACATCTTTGTAGGTACAGGATCAGGGGTAGGTGATGGTGGAGCCCATATGTATCATAGATCACAGGACCCTGGGCCTTTGAGGAGAGAGATTGATTAGGTATGGGGTATAGTGGGACGAGATCTGACAAGACTGCAGCCACTTGGGAGGATGCCACTATGTTACGAGTGTAGTTTCCACATTTGTTCCAGTGACTTCCAAGAGGAAGTCGAGTCTAAGAGGGAGGGGATGTAGTGCCCACTTCCCTTCGACACTATTTTTCTGATCATCAGACTATGGATTATGTATTAGACACTATTTTGGCTTGGTTTAGTATGATGTTGGATTATGGACTTCATTACTGACTAGACTTATACAGGATGCATGATGATTATTATAAACATTATATTATTATATATATATATATATATATAGATGTTGATGCTTTATTTGACGTAGTTATATCATTGATGCTATCCGGATATGTGATGTTTAATCATTTGATTATATATAGAAAATGAAAATTTTAAATGATGATAGAATGGTTGATTTAATTTATAAAATGATATAGTCGCTATTTGATGTTGTGTTATATAGTTATACTTACGATGCTTAGATTTATATTATATTATTTTTGAGCGTTCTGATATGGCCATGAGGCCGAAGGAGGTATTTGTATTTTGCAGGCTATTTTATATCACAGCAGACATCGGGGATTGGAGACTAACCACAATAGAATTTTGGATGGATTCAACATGGTCACCATGGCAACTAGTCGTTTGTGTTGTTTGTTGTTGGGGGGTTCCCATGGGGGGATCGCCTTTATATGTGACCATGGGGGTTTGTGTGTGTTAGTATGTGGTCCTTCTTTTATTGTTATCTTGCATGTGTTTTATTTGTGAATGTGTCCATTCCTTTATTTAAATAGAATGTGAAAGATAAATTTAAATGAGACTTGCTTAAATATAGTTATTAATGTGTTGATCCTTGCATTTAATGTGTGTAAGAGAGTTGATCTTTGGAGTATAAAACACTTCACCATCTTGAAACTCGGATTTGTACTTGGAGGGTATTTTGGAAGCTTGTGGGACAAGATAAACTTGTCCCACACCCATTAAAAGCTTCATACCAACTTTATCTTGATTGGAGTGTTTACTTTTGCCTCTTAAATGCATTTTTGCTTGTCAATCTTGCTTGTGTAAGTGTACTTTCTTACAAAAATTTAATTGGCTGTCCTTGAGGTGTAAGTGGAGGCTTGCAAGTAAAGTCGATTTGATTGGCATGAGACTTTACATTTTTTTTTTTTGGGGGTTTTCATTTTGGGAAGAGGATTATTATTTTCCACTTTGCATTTTGGAGAGAGTGGGAAAGAGTCACATTTTTTTTCTTCTTCTTCTTTTTGTTTTTTGGGGCTGCATTTTTGGAAGCCATGGGAGTTCTTCTCTTGTTGGAAGGTTGATGATAGATTATCCTCTTGGTGTTTGAAGCTGCTTGTTTTTCAGACTGTCATTTTGCCTTCTTTCAAGCTTGTTGTTGGACTTTCCTTTGGCATTTGAGGTTGTTTTTTGGATAGTCATTTCACCTTCATTCAAGCTTGCTTTTGGACTATTTTTAGCATTTGAGGCTGTTGTTTTGGATTGTCATTTCACCTTCATTCAAGCTTTATTGGACTATTTTTGGTGTTTGAGGCTGCTATTTTGGACTTTCATTTCACCTTCATTTAAGCTTTGTTGGATTTGAGGCTGTTGTTTTTGGACTGTCATTTCACCTCCATTCAAGCTTGTTGTTGGAATGTCTTTTTGGGCATTCTTGTTGTTGTTTTGAGGACTGTTTTGGTGGACATTCAAGTGACTATTGGGGCTGCATTCTTGGCATTTGAAGCTGCTATTTTTGAGCGTGAGTTGGGCATTCTGTTGTTGTTTTGAAGACTATTTTGTGGACATTCAAATTAATATTTGGGGCTGTCTTTTCTTGCTTGCAAAGGTGTTGTCATTGCTATGGCAAGGTAAGAGCTTGTTCATCTTTATACTGTTATTTTCTTGCATGTTATTATGGAATGTAAATGTGTGTCTCTTCTCCATTTGTCTGGTTGGGTAGACTACCTAGGGATGGTGTAGGAGAAGGCTATGGGGAATCATTATGGGGGGCATAAGGGAATGCCATGGGCATCAGAGTTTTATGGAGGGATTTTTGGGTTTGGGATCCACCATGGAAAATAAATAGCTTACATTTCTTACTTGTGGGGGCATAAGGGAAAATTTGTGGGGGGCATAAGGAGGGGTTGGGAGGCATAAGGTTTACGGGATATGATATGTTATATTGGTGGTATGATTATAGGTGGATGCCCAATTCCCAATTGGGAGGCATAAGAAGCTTCCCCCATAGTCCTTGCTCCTTTGGCTTGATTAAATAGAGCCTATGTGTTGTTTGATTGTGAAATATAGTGGAAATTTGTATGTGTGTCTTGGTTGTTTTGTTGTTAAAAATCTACCTGTGTGTGTTGTGGAAGCCTATGGATGTTGCCATGCATTGAACCCCATCTTTCATTATGTTGTGGTTGGGGCTCGGGGGCCAATGATGAGAGAGGATTCATCTCTTCATTGGATATCTTGGTTGGGCGGAGAGCATTGCCTTTCCCCCTCTCTTCTTGTTGTGATCAATCGAAGGAAACATCTAAAGTATGCTGTTGTTTTGGAATCAATCATGGTGTAGAGTTAACATCCATCATTGTTAGTTTACTTCTTGTTATAATTTCCTTTACCCACTCTTTGTGGATGGACTGTAACTTTCATTATATTGTAAAGATGTTGTATTGACCATGAAAGATGTATTTTGATTTGAGAAAGGGAATTAATTTGTTTTCATTCATGTTAATGAGAGAATGTTGTAATGGTATTGTATTTGTTTCTCAATTAATGTATTCTATTTGAAATGATTAAAATAATTACTTTTTTACATCCGTTGGTATGAGTTGGTGTAAGTAAGAATCATTCAAATGCATGTAATTCTCTATTTTGGAATGTTGGAAGCAAATCTTGCATAAGGGAATTATGTTATTCTTGTTACTTGTCTTGTTGGGAAACGTTCAATCTATAAAGAATAAGAAGGACTTCGTTTAGATCTTGTTATCAATCATTGAAGAAAGAAGTTTGTTTTAAGCTAGCATGAAATGACTTTAAATGATGTTCTTACATACTTAAGAGTTGTTGTTTCAGTCAGTTAGAACATAGTAATATGATCTTCCCTTACTTCACTTTGCATGTATGCTTAATCAACCAACGAATGAACCAAACAACCCCTCAAATCGTTAAGTAATGAATGAAGTGAACCAACTAAGCCTTGCAAGACCAAAATAGACCCAAGACAGACCTGCACACTCAAGGAATTTACCTTAGAAGCTTTCAATCAAACAAATTTAACAAAAGGATTCACTCAGAAATTGCCAGTCTTGACTGTAGGAGCCTGCAGGACTGTTTTGCAAAAATGACTATCTAAACCTCATCAAATCCTAATTTTTATGATTGTTGTGCAAATTAGATGTTTCACCTTTCCAAAAAGTCCAATTTTATCAAAACCAAGTTCCCAGTCAAAAGTTATAGCATTTTGAAGTTCTTGTTACACGTAACGGGTAGGTCCGGAGTATGCAGGAAGTTGCTACGGGTAGGCCTGGAAGTTACTACGGGAAGGTTTGTAGTTGCTACGGGTGGGCCTAGAATGTTGCTAGGTGAGAAGGTTTGTAGTTGTTATGAGTGGTTGTAGGTGCACAACCAGAGTTACTACAGGAAGACTTGTAAGTTGCTGGATGGGCTCTTTGTAGGAGAGATGCTTTGGAGGAGGACAACCAATTGCTACGGGCTACTATAGAGCACAACTAGAGTTGCTACGGGCTGGGGCCTACTACTTCAAAAGCTTATGGCACCTTGTATTTTGTACATGGAGACATCAGAAACATCAGTTGCACAAGAGACAAGATTCACCAAAGTAAATAAGTATATTAGATCTTAATGAACATATAAAACTAAATATATGAAAAATCATAACTTTGATCTCCTCTTGTGGTAGATTCAAACGTGTGTGTGTCTTAGACTATGCTTGTGATAGTATTTAAACAAAAAAATATTCCTCTTTTCAGCTAACTAAGCATAGGTTAATCATAGATCTGTAGAGGGTTGTGTTTAAGCAGGCGTTACGGGTTTTCATATAAATTAGCAAGAGATTTCATTAACTCTATCATAGATGTCGCTTACTATAATATTAGAAGCCACATATGGTTCTAGGATCAATCTTATAGATTCCAAAGCCTTTATGTCAAGAATATTTCACTTTTCATCAGTCATCTTCATAGGTCTATAATTATCATTCAACGGTAAATACAAATCTCTTTGATATAGAATCCTCAATTTTCATTTCCATAATTAATAATTTTGGTTGTGAAACTTCTATACCTTGTATTTTTTTCTTCTTCCATTGTTGTAGCTCCCACTCAATTAGAAGAACCTTGGTGATTAAATTTTTCAACACATAAAACCCTTAAAAAAGCTTTAATACTATTTTTTGGGGTTAGCATAAGAGATTATATCGATCTAAGCATACATAATAAAAGCGGATATCGGAAGAAATATACAAAACAAAGTTATAAATCAACATCATACTTATGGTTTACCCAAAGTGTGGGATGCATCCACTAAGAAACAAGCCAATCTATTACCCAAAGCTTTCAGAAGATATACATATAAAGATTTACAATTTTCCACACCTCTCACGATGTATGGTACTTTCTTTCTCTCAAGCTTCTCCTTCTTCTCCAAGAATTATCTCTCTCACAATTATTTTCACAATAATCATTAACTCTCTCTTCTAACCCTATATTTCTAGCTTATAAATACCTTATACAAAGTTAGGGCACTTAGCCATGAAATTACAATCAATAGATTTGATTTAATTCTAAAATTAGATCTAACCACCGTGAGTTAAATAAAACACTCACACATAGGTAACCGAAGTCGGTTAGCCTTAACCGATCTTGGTTCTACTTGCGTGACCGATGTCGGTCATAGGTGACCAATGTCGATTACTATATTTTCTAGCAAGTTTAATATAGCATGCTAAATTGAAGTAATTGATATCCACATCTCAACAAGAGGGCCTTGATTATTATAGAGTTATCTTTGTTGGTTTTGTTCACGCGTATGACTCATGATGACATTACTATGATGTTTAAAGCTTCTATGTTTTGCGGTATTTAATGTAATGGGTCATTTTGGCTGGATATTGGTGTTATATGTGACTAAATATTTTTATTGCATAATAAATCTCATTATAATCATTTTTAGTCAATCTTTCATATGGTTTAGATCTAGATCTAGCTTATGCATTGTGGATTATTTACTATCTGTTATAAATCTGGATATATACATATGCAATCATGCTAACATTCTAGGACAAGAAAATATAAAGAGGGCCTATTACCCTTGCACACTTCGGGTGAGCACTCAATTCAAGATGAGTGATGTGTCAGCATGCCTTGGGTTATTTGCAGTGAATTATAGGCTACATCATTGGTTCTATTTTTGGGACCTCTTTCTCAATTGTTTTTCAAGATGTTGTGTGATGAAGACATACCGATTGACCTTGGCTAGTATTGAGGAGTGGTTAGTAGATCTAGAAGAAGAGTATGCTTGTAGATTCAACATTGGACCTGATTTTAATGCACAAATGTGGGTTGACAAAATATGTATGACACATTGTATGAGACGTTATTTGCTATCTTTCCTATAGAGCTGTATGAGTGCTTGGTATCTTATGTGTTTAAGAGGAATTGGAGGTTTTAGACATTTGAGCAGCATGTACCAAAGTATACATTGGTGAAGATAATCCAAAAGTATTCTTGCTTTCTATGGAAGTTCAAAGTGAATGTTAGGTGGAAAGAAGGAAAATATTAGTATATACTCTTTATGGGATGAAAATGTGCTAGTGGATTGTTCACAAGGATAATATTTTATTGATTTATCTTCTTGGTTTCTAAAAAGAAATGTGCCTACTCAGATATTTATTCCTTTTATGGTAATGATCTTGTTCAACCACCACGTTTAGTAGTGTGAGAGACTCGAACAATGGGGTAGGAAGTTTTACCACCTTCTTTGTGGGTACACAAGTTCTATTTCACCTTGCAAGGTTATGCGTGCGCATTGTATGTCTACGCGAATTGAATAAAATGACTAGAAATTGGTAGGAACTTACTGAAGGTATGACTCAGACCTTTGATTAATTTTCTTCTAAACCTCTGGTGAATGAGGTGTTGCAGGTTATGAAGCGTTTAACTATGGGAGATAGTGCAAAGAATGAAGAGTTAATTTAGGAGTTGTTAGGAGAACTAGACCTGGTGGCACACTTTGAAGATGAAGAAATAGATATCTGAGCAGCTTGGGAGTGCTTTCCTTTAAGGAGAAAAGGGTAAGATAATCTACATGGTTGATCACAAAGAGGTAGAGAACCTAGAAATTGAGCACACAAAGTGTACATGAAGTATTGGACAATTTAGATGAGAAGGCGTGTGCACCTACCATGAGCCTATGAAGACTAAGAAACTAAACATTCGAATGAATGCTGAACCTAAGGAAGACATCATTAGATATTAATCATCTAACTCTGAAGTTGCTAAAATTATTGACTTATTGTATGACTTTCAGGACTTGTTGTTTAGAGGCTATCATGAGCTGAAAGGCGTGCATGAATCATTGGGAAAGATGAAGACAAAGTTTAAGGAAGGTGTGCACCTAATTAAGAAGAGGATTTACAGGATGAATCCAAAATTTTATGTAAAAGTAAAAGAAGAAATACACAAAATGTTAATTTTTGGAATCATTATGCCGATTGAGGAGTAAGAATGAGTGAGCCCTATGGTGATCAGTATCAAGAAAGATGGAATAATCTTGATTTATATGGATTACATGGAGTTAAATGTTGCATGTATGATTAATCCCTTTACCGCACAATTTAGTGAGGAAATCCTTGAAGGCGTTGCATATCGTGAAATATACTCCTTCACTAATGGATTCTCTAGATATCATAGGTAAGGATAGCTGAATAAGATCAAGAGAAGATAACTTTCACCACTAAGTAGGGAAGGTTTACATACACGATTATGCCTTTTAGATTAAAGAATACACCTACAATATTTTCACACATAGTTGTACAAACGTTCTAGGATTTTATTCACAAGTTATTGCAGGTGTATCTAGATGATTGGATAGTCTATGGGCTCATGAAAGATCACTATGATAATCTGAGGCTGATGTTTGAGAGGTGCCAATAGTTGAGCATCTCCTTAAACATTAAGAAGTGTATATTTTCCACACCCTTTGGAATTTTTTGGGACATATCATCTATAAAGAAGGATTGCTAGTGGATCTTGCTAAGGTAGTTGTTATTTTGGGCTTAGAAGAGCCTACTAGCTAGAGTGAGGTACACATATTATTGGGGCACACATATTATTACAAAAACTTTATAAAGGGATATGTCAATATTGTCGTGCCCTTAGAAGAATTACTCAGGGGAAAGGGAATTTATATTGGGGTGAAGCACAATAGCGTGCACTTGAAACACATTGAAGAAAAGGCTTACTAAAACACCTATTTTGCACTTTTCTTCATGGTCCAAGCCTTTTCACATTCATGTAGATGCCTCTGGCATGGCCATTGGTGCTATATTAGCTCATCTTGGAGAAGGGATTGTTGATCATCCTATTTGCTTTGCTAGTATAAATTTGACTCAGCGGGGAAAAAATTATACACCGACAGAGCGTGAGGCCTTGTCTATGATCTACACGCTCCATAAGTTTTGACAGTATTTGTTGGCTACACAATTCATATTTTATATAGATCACATGCAATGAAGTAATTAGTAAATAATCCTATTTTATAGGGGCACATATGTTATTGGGTTCTATTATTTCAAGAACTCAATTTTACAATGATGGCTAAGCCAAGTAAGAGAAATTCTGGTCCAGACCATTTATCAAGGCTTCAATCAGGAGAGGATGTGCAGAGAATTGAGGACATAATGCTAGATGCCAAAATTTTTAGGTTGAACTACGCACTCAGACTTGGAGGATATTGTTGTATTTTTACGCACAGGTGTGGCACCCGAGGGAATGAAGGCTTTAGAAAATAAACAACTTGTTATTCATGTCATGCCTTACATGTTGATTAGTGGAGACTTATACAAGTTAGGTCATGATGAATTTTTATGTCGATGTGTACTTGAGCATGAATGTGATGATGCAATCATGACAAAGGCTCATGGTGGTATTGCAGGTGGACACTATGCAGGGGATTCCACTGCATGTAAGATCCTAATAGATGGCCTATGGTGGGAAACATTATATAAGGATTATAAAGCATATTATAAGTCATGTGATCATTTTCAATGCCTTGGAAAGCCTGGGAAATGAGATGAAATGCCTTTGAGGCCTATTACTAGTGTAGAACCTTTTGAGAAGTGGGCAATTAAATTTGTGGGCCCTATTTCCCTAGTTGTGTGCAGGACAAGATCACACTATATTATAACTTGTATAGATTATCTTACAAGGTGGGTAGAAAGCAATTCCTGCAAAGGATTGCACTATAGCTAAGCGCAACAAGGTTTCTATGGGAAAATATTATTAACAAGTATGGCTACCTTTTAAGTTTAGCAAGTGATAGGGGTACTCATTTCCTTAATGATATTATTAAATATTTTGGATGATTTTATGGTTACACACCATAAGACAATCCCTTATCACCCTTAGGAAATTGGAAACAATGAGGCCTTCAACAAAATATTAAGCCATACCTTGAAAAACATTTATGATGTTGGAATGCAAGTTAGGATGACAAGGCTTTTGTGGTACTTTGGGCGTATAGGAAAACCTATAGGAGTTTGAATAAGGAAACACCCTTTTAGATGGTGTTTAGCATAGAGTAGTTCTCCCCATGGAATTCACATTACCTTCTTTGTGTATTGCGCATAGGAGGTCTAACCAATGAGAAAACATTGGAAGAGTGGATTGAAACATTGATACAACTAGAGAAAGGAGCTTCATAGAAAGATGGAGTCAAAAGAAATAAAAATCTAAGAAGAAGGCATGACATGACATGACATGCACATCAAGATAAGAAGATTGAGATTGGGAAAATGGTATTTCTATATGATTCAAAGTTTTTACACCACCAGAAAGCTTAAAGTGCATTGGTTGGGACCATATGTTATCACTTATATACTTGATTGAGGTTCTTTCATGTTAGAGGCCTTTGGATGGAGCATGGTTTCCAGGTTACATTTTTAACAGGAGTAGGCTGAAGCCCTACTATAGATAATTCTTCTTGATGCTTTTAATAAGGCAATATTTCCACTTAGAATAGGTTTCCCTTAATGCATTTCCTTTATATGTGTTTCCTTCATCTTTTCTATGTTTTTAGTTTAGTTTAGTGTTTTTTGTAATAAGCGCACTTACACATTAAGGCTGGTTATTATCTAAAAGTGTTTCATATGTAGAGGACCACGCATACCCTTAGTGTGGGGTGGTTGGAGAAGGATTGAATACTAGTACCGTATAATGGATCGGGGTGCATGATAAAGATAAACTCATAGGTGATTTAGAAAAGCAAGAATCAGGAAATTTTCTCAAATTTTGGACCATGTAGGGAGATGGATGCTTAGTATAACACAAAGGAGGTTGCAGCACTTGAGACTACTTGGGAAGAGTCACATTAGATAAGTATTTCAATGCATAGAAGTGGGGAAGATAATATCTGTGAGAAAGAAGTATTTGGCGCACGGAAGGTTATGGTGAAACACAAAAGAAGTGGAATGATGCGAGGAGAATTGTGGATGTAAAATTAATGCCACGTACGGTGGTAGATGGGAGAAATTAATGTGAAGGATTTTTGAAATTTTCTATAAATTTGGTATTTTGTAACAACATTTGTTACCTTGCATGTTTGAGAGCGAATGAAGTGTGAAGTGTAAAGAAGAGCTAGATATAAAGAGAAATCTGTAGATCGACAAACCAAGTGGGATCAAAGCATGGTGTTAGAAGTATCAGAAAAACAGGCGATGGTGTGAAGTGTTTTGAGAAGGGTTCGTATGACTAGGGTTTGAAAAATAAATGACAGTTCACACTCGCAGAAAGTTGGGTTTTCAAGGTGATGATTTTGGGTTACAAAACACCCGGGAAGTTGAGAAAAAAGGATGGCACCACGAGAGCTCTAGTTGTGGTTGTGGAGGCTAATGACAAAGTGAAAGAAGATTGGTTAGTGGAAATTCTATATCTAGAGGAAGTAGTTGAGGGGAGACCTTGGAAAATAAAAATAACCCAATGTAAGATCTCATAACACCAACCACATAACATAAAATTGTATGAAGGATATCACTGCTAAAGTTGTCAGAAAAATAAATAGAAGGACCTAGATGGAGAAAGGGTTTTGGAAAAATTTGTGAGGAGATTACTTGAGAATATGGGGTTCATGTAAATCCTTGAGTTACCTTACTTTATAAAATCTTGAGTAGCTATATCAATGGATTATGTTGTGTTTACATGAGGATTTATTTTACTTCATGGGAAGACGGATGCACATCACTACTAAACTTATTGGAATAGTAATGAGGTTACGTGACACTAGACAAGAAATTATAGGTGACGTATCAAACGATGAAGGAATTGATACAACATCCACTTTGAGCTCAAGTATAAGAAGGGGATAGAGTGTTTAAGGTGAAAAATATAGGGGATATGGCTATAAGGGTTGCAACACAACTTGTAGGCTATAAAATGGGTGCCTCTGAGAGATGGAATGAGGTGAATTAGTGTTGGTTACACATAGCACACAAGATGGCCAACAAAAATTACTACAATATTTAGGATACATTATGAAGAACTTGGTGGCCGAGGTGTGAATTCAGAAAGATAAAGGTGAGAAGATTACTTGGGGCACCATTCTTTTATTACTTGTATTCAATGAGATTGGTGTACCTGATGAACCAAGGAAAATTTTGGAAGTTTCCCTTGGACAATAAGTCCCAGAAAATAAGTTTCCAAAGTATATATTAAAGGGTACAATTTCTAACACCTACATGGAGCACCTATAGAAAAGGTTTAGGTAGATATGTTGAGATCTTGAAGGGGAGTGACGATTCCATGTGAGCTTCCTACAATATTAAATGGTGTATCAGATTTTTCCATCTATCAACATTTCAGCTTGGGAGGTTTCATATGTAGATGGGTAAGAAGAGCCCCTGGTGCAAGTTACCCTTCACCTTTACTACAACGTATTTTCAGAATTCGATCAAAAATTACATAATGTGTGCTTAAGCTTAAGTCTGATATTGATAAGGTCGGTGCAGATATTCATATCCTGTGGAAAACATATGTATGGCCAAACCGGGACATATGTTAAAACAATAGAAATAGATAACATTGATATCACCCCGGAGACTATGGCTGTAGGAAAGATTGAGCTAGCGCGTGTCTATGTATACTTAAGGCCATAATTTAATATGGAAAGGTGATAAAATTCAAGTACATAGCTCTACCAGGTCCCCCAAAGCTAAAGCAGAAAGTGGGAACATCAAGGTCGGTTGCACCCATGCTACCTAATTAGGATGAACCAGTGCCTATGGGATTAGAAAATGTACTAGAGCAGGAGGAAGAGATAGGTGATAGCACTGGGATGGACCATACATAAAGAGTTTTGCATAGAAAGAACACATCCAGTGGAAATGGGTGTTGGGACTTTTCAGAATTAACTAATACGAAGATCACCGAGGAGTTACTATGGTGAAAAATGTTGAAAAGCAACAGAGGAAGCTCCATAAGTATGTACCAGTAAGAGATAATGAGGAGGATTCCTCTCACCAGTGCACATAGCACAAGGTGGATTCCCAATTTTGGAGATGCATGGACAATGAAGATATAGGTGGCAGGGTTATGTATGAGGAAGGTGGTCCTAGCATAAGTGCCTAGGAACCTAAAGGGGACCAAAGTAGTGGTGGCATGGATATGGAGATAATTATATGACTGAGTAAGGAGAGAAAGAAATTGAAGAAGGAGAGGAATTGGAGAAAAGCGTAGACATGAAGCCACAACAGGATGCAAGCCCCACTACACAAGAAGATGTCAAAGAGCATGCTAGTGGGAACAAGGAAGATAATGTGGTAAGGAATCAGAACTTGGGCTACATTGATGACTCAACTAAAATTATTTTCACCCAGTTTTAGAGTACCTTACATAGGAAGAAATTGTATGACTGAGATTGGATGGACCTAGAAATGGTGAAAACACACACTCACAAAAAATTGTCATGGAACATGTAGAATCACATGGATGAGCTTGAATTTGATCTATGAAAATAATTGTGTGTGTCTGGATTGATCAAAATGGAACCTCATACTCACCATGTAACCATCAAGCCCACACAATTAGATGAACAAGTGAGCAATGTGCTTGTCAAGATATCAACATAAGTCACGCACCAAAACATCGATAAAGCGTCGACTATAAAATTAGTTATAGATGATAGAAGAGATAAGGAGACTGAGATCAAGTGGTTGAAAAAGGAGTGGGATAAGGCTATGGTAGAAGCATAGAATGTTAAAATGATGCTTGAACAGATAGTTGAAAAAATTATGTAGAAAAGGCCAACCTTTCAAGAGAAGGTGCCAAGGGATTTTCCATCCACCCTTCATTATTTACACACAACGGTTCATTTTCTTCTAGAATAAGGATCCACATGCCTATAAAAACCGAAGGATGCTGCAGAAGAAGCATCAAGAGGCAAGGCCATAGTTACAAGGAAAATTTCTAATTATGAGTCTATTATGTAGGCTTTGAAGGATGAATTAAAGAAATCGGATTTGGTTTTGAGCATGTGTGTAGTGCTAGATATAATCATTAAGACAAGGACACTAGTAGAAGAAGGTGAGGTCCTTCAGGAAGCCAAGAATGAAACACTTGGGCACATGGAAAGGATTAAGCTAGTGGAGACTAAGTACAATGCGCTTGACGCTGCCATAATCTCGCATAAAGTAAAAATAAAGAAAATTGGAGAGGTCATCACAAAGAAGATGGACGTGATGGAAGGGATGGTCTCAAGTATGGCCAATATACTAAGGATTTTGTAAAATGAAGGTGGTAAGATGACTCTTGATGAGTTGGATGATGTGGCTATAGACATCCTAGACAAAACAAATATAACCCTAAATGCTTGGTATGAATTCAAACTAGAAGCACAGGGTGAGTATCCAAAGTTAATTCAATAATAAGAGAAGAAGGATACCACATAGGCTAATTCTCTTAAGCACCAATAGCCCATTCTTTTGGTTTACACATATTTATTCATTCTTGCATTGAGCATTTGGAGGGATAAGATTGGGATTACCCATTTCGAGGGTGGAAATCTAGTTTAGTGTGGGGTAATGTTGGGCTGGAAAAGATGGCCTAAGTCTTGTAAAATCACATAAGGGGTGGGTGCACAAATATAGGGCACGTGGAGTGCATGTAGAATTATAGTAAGGTATGGAGCGCCCAGGATCAAAACTTAGTTGTTTTGTTGTCTAGGCTATTTTTGGAGATGGAGTGTTGAGCACGCGTTGACATGGAGACTTGTGGTTCATGCAAGGATATTTTGGGTTTTGCATCAGTTCGAGCACCATGTAGATTCTTAGTCTAATAATAGGATCTATTCTTAGAGTTAACTATAGAAGATCTATAGTCTTGTAAAGGTGTATGGCTATTATTAGCATGTAGCCTATTTTTGGAAGGTGCATAGGTGGTGAAGGGAAATTTCCCATCCTATATATATATATATATATATATATATATATATATATATGTATTGATTTGCATGGTTTGGAGAGCCTTGATTATTGTAGAGTTATGTTGTTGGTTTTGTTTGCGTGCATGACTCATGATGACATTACTATGATGTATGAAGCTTATGTGTTTTGCAATATTTAATATAATGGATCATATTGGCTGGATATTGGTGTTATATGTGACTAAATATGGTTCTTGTATGGTAAATCTCATTATAATCATTTTTAGTCAATATTTCATATGGTTTAGATCTAGATCTGGCTTATGCATTGTGGATTATTTACTATCTGTTATAAATATGGATATATACATATGTAATCATGCTAATATTTGGACAAAAAACTCTAAAGAGGGACCTGGTACCCTTGCGCGCTTCGGGTGAGCACTCAGTTCTAGCTGAGTGATGTGTCAGTGTGCCTTGGGTTATTTGCAGTGAATTCTAGGCTACATCACACATTTTGTTGCACTTAATATTTTTATACTAGAGAGACAGAGTAAAGATGAGAGAGAAAGTTAAGAGGCATTCTATTTTCCATTCACAATGTCATAGCATTTATATTTCCTATCCATTATCATTTCATTTCAAACCAAATCACATTTCCCAATTCATTTACGTTTTCAAATCAATCAAGTATCATAGTCGTTTCTAAAGAGAGAAGAGGGTGGAGAGAGAAAATCACCATACATTTCAAAATTCATTTATACAAGATAAAAGATCGAATAAAATTCTACATAACATTGAAATGGTATTACGAGGTCACACGCATGGCTAGAATTCAAACGAGACTCAAAAAGGGGATTCTAGCTAAGGTTGAGAAAACTAACCAAAATAACAAAAGTGCTTACAATCTAGGTCTCGAACACACTCATTTCAAGTTCAATTAAAAAGTATGATGATTCATTTCGATTCCTCCATATATAGAGAATTTTTCATGTCTAAGGTAAGTTGAATACAATGAGCAAATGTCAAGATACAAGGGCAATTCCGAGGTCATTTATCATAATTGAATTAGTAGTTCTTGTCGCACAATGACCAGTGGGCCCCAAAACCCACTTGAAAAATTATTTTATGAAGGTATTTTCATTGAAATAAGGGTGGGTTATGATCCTCTTTTTTGTATTCTAGAGGTAGGAGGTAGTGGTTTTGAGTTTCACTCAAGCTAATAACAACCGTAAATCGAAACCGATCATGTTTTATTTTGACATTGTCACTATAAGTGACTGATAAGATAAGAGGGTTTAGGAATACGAATTCTAAGAGTGTTAAATAATTTCAAATAACTCGGTTAAGGTCCCGTAAGGTGTTCCATATTACAGGGATCATGTAAAGAGTTTCAATTTTGCAAGTATATTTGGATGTGATGCTCCTTGCACATGACTTTCGAGATCATTTTTTTGTTTTAACAATTCACGTCAAGGTAAGATTTTTTCAATTGTTGGGGTTACATTCTCTATCATTCAACATTTAATTTTAAAAAAATGGAAATGATGAAGTGAAATTTAGTGCAAGTGAAAAGGGGAAAACCATACCTTTTACGCAAAACTCGTGATCCCCACATTCAACGAGACTACATCAGCTTTAGAAATTCTGGAAATAATTTATGGGATTTCTCATTTCTCTTCAAAACTCCACTTTGTGTGCGTCTTTCCACCAACACAATCCATGAGAGCACATCTCTACGAGGCATCTGAACGAATGGTTTTAGAGTCTTTTCCTTGAGTCATTACAACAGACTAACCACATCATTTGTGTAAGGTTCCCAAAGGCATTTCAGGAGTGACCTTTGACCATATGCCAAAATACCATTCTTTTATTATGGATTTCTACTCCTTGTTGCCTCAAATAGCCCATACCCATGCCTTCCACAACCAAATCTCAAGAGCACGTTTCTACAAAATTCAACGTATTATATAGCTACATTAGTAAGATGACACCTATGATAAATTTCTTGTTTGGCACTAACTTTTAAACATGTCAATGGAATTTTATGAAATGTCGATGAGGTCCATTCAATGACTCATTTTGTGCATACTTATAACTGTGACACACCAATAGTTAACATTTGGCTGAGGCATTTCTTTGAAGAGCTTTTGAGCCTCATCATGAACACTATTCTGTGCATATCCACCATCCCATGTAATCCGTGAACCAACCTCTCTCTACATAGAGTTGCGAATGGGAAAAAGGAGGGTAGCATGTAGAGGATGAGTGAAAGAGACAAATCTTATGGAGACATGTAGAATAATAGGAAAGGTTGCTTTCAATGTCTTATACAAAAGAACTACTAAAAATAAAAGATTAAGAGAAGGAAACCATGCTGCCAAGGTTGAGTGCATGTAGCATAGGTGGTCGAAGCGAGAAGAAGAAAAACCAACGTGGCTATAACTCACACCAAATGAGGTGTGTATGCGATGGAAAATTTGTAAAGCTATGAAATGAGGCTAAAGAACCTCAAATCTTAACTATCTCATCCATGCACTATGAGATAAGAGCTAAATAAGAGTTAATCCTACACATGCATCATAACTTTTACAAAAACATCAAAACCTAGCATAGATAATACTCTTCACTCTTTAGATTACTAATTAAACATTAAACCTAAGAATATCAGCTTTAGCAATCAGATGTGTGATTAGTTGTTCATGGTTTTTAAGCTTTCAAGAATGGAGTCTCACCATTAATGGCTTCTAGCCCAATGATATCTCCATATTACTCAAAACTTGGTTTAAGGATGAAAATGAAGGCTATTAGCTCAAAAATGGAGGAAGGAAAGCTTTATATAAAATTTCTAATTAGCTTAAATCTAATACAAATGAGATCCAAGGTTTCTTAGGCTTGTTTTGGTTTTGTGTTATGTAAAGTTATAAGTTTGAATGGGTAGGCTTAGCCTTGTATTTATAGTTTTTGGTTTGGAAGTTTTTGGAATTTGGGTGCATGTGGGACTAAATCTCAAAAACACTTTTAAATTAGATTAAGACAAAGATTCTTTAGGCTTAGTTAAGTTTGGTTTAGGTATTTAGCTAGGGTTTAGGCTAGTTAAACTTGATTAACAAGTGACTAGAGACTCATTGAGAGTTGGGAGGGTCTGCGGATAACTATTTGTGACTAATAGATAGCCTAGTGATATTTTGAGTGGTTGAAAGGAGGAATGTTTAGCTAATAAGAGAGATATTATCCCAATTAGCTGATTATCGGAGAGGAATAGGACCAAAAGAATGTCATGAATGGGCATCCTAGAATGGATCGAAGAATGGGGAATTAATGAAGTGTCATTAATCAGTTGAATTAGAGGAAATTCTAGGTATAAGCGTACTTTAGTTGTCTCCATTTTCCCCTCTTTGGGGTGGCGTAAGTGACGTCACTTCAAATAAAGTAGACAAGCATAAACAAGTAGAAAATTTTTAAGGGATAAAAGAAAAATGAGTAGAATGAAGGATGCCCCCTTGATTTTCGATGGGGTAATAGAAGAACTCGATCGACAATTGAAAATATGATAGAAAGAGATCAAAAGAAAGAATAGTGTGACGAAGAAGAAAGCAGATATAGAAGAAAAGGAGTATGAGGAAGGGGGAATAAGTTAACATCCATCTAATGACTTTTAAACAACTTTATTTTTCATCAAATTGTTAGTGATCTTCATAATCGGTCCTTATTAAAAAGAATGAACAAAAGTGTAGTATGACATGAAAATACATATACGAACAAATTTCCATGTAATGCCCGATTTTTGTAAGTTATCATGGTGATTATTTTTCATAATGTTGTAGAATCGCTGAAATGAAGGTAAACATGTTAAGATATATTTTTGATCTTAAGGGAATGTGTTGCTAACTGGATTCTTACATACTTGTAATTTGTTTATAGGGGACAATAGTTATTATTGCTTGTATGTTTGCTGATGTGATGAAAAATTTGTCGTATGCTTGCTTGAACTCTATATCTTTGTGGCCTTCTTGTAATCTTTGTCGATTTACTCTTAAACCGGATGAAGGTTGATATAAATGTGCGGAAAAGCACCTGATTTTAGGTATGAATAGGTGGCTTAGGTATGTATAACGTAGATGCCAACGGACAAAGGTTTGATTCCCAAACCATGCACTATTGATTTTGCTTAACCTAAGCTAGGCAATGACCTATTGGGAAATTCTATGGAAGGGGATGCCTGCAGACCCATGGGGGATGGAAAGGATAAGGATGGAAGGAAATTTAATCTTTATACTATGTTATTTTGCAGCGCTTGATTTGGCGGGAACGAGGAAAAGCTAGAGGTATCTAGTTGTTTGTAACGTTGTTTCTATACAATTTGAAATTGGAAGTTTTGAGGAAATGAGTTCCTCTTCCTTTTCTTTAATTTTTGGTCTTTGCGACCAGCCCAAGGAAATGATAAATGGGTTTTATTGAGCATTATGAGCTCGGTTGATGGAAGTGATAGTCATATTGTTGGGAAGCTTGTCGCACGTGGAAGGAAATACCTTACGTAGTGCTTTTCTTTTGTAAAAGAAATGGATGAATGCGAGTCGATTTTGTTGTTATGTTGGGGTATTCATGAAATACAACCTTGCTGTGTTGGTTTGCTCGTGCAGTATTGAGGAAATTCATTCTTTATACTATGTTATTGTGCTGCTCAAATGCGAGTTGTTTGACGTTGTTTCTATCTTGGAGAGTCATATTACGCATCTTTGTGGTTTTTCTTTTGTAAAAGAAATGATAGAATGTGACTGGTATATTCGTGGAAAGTTGGAGAAATAAATGCTTTTTCTTCCGAACTTATGAATGATTATATTTTCTCCTTCTTGTGATTGGGAAGATGATTTTTCTATGTTTTGTTGATACGGTTCGATCTTCCAGTTCGGATTGTATTCGTGAATGCAAACTCGGCTTTGTATTTCTGTGTAATGAATGAAATGCATGGGAATTAGCTTGTTGTTGAGTCTATCTTGACTATACCAAACTTACGGATTTAATACCCTATGCGGGTTTGCCTTGATATAGGTATTGATAAATGATTATTGTATTTTGAGTTCTGTACATCATTGAAATCATAGGAGAATGTTGTTTTGGATTTAAATGTTGATCGAGAAGAAACTCGAACTGGGAATTCTTTTCATATGGTATATTGAATAAAATTTGTGCATGTTATGCGAGTTGGTTTCGTCATCATTTCTTTTTTGAAATTAATAGGAAACGAGTTCTTCTTCCTCTGCTGTTTTAAATTTTGAAGACATGTTAAGTGGGGATTTAATGAACTTTATAGGTTCAGCTTGATAGAAGTGACAGTGGTATTTAGATTATTTTTCTGAGTGTTGTTTTCTTCTGTACAAATGGAAGGTTGAAATGTTTTGTGGGATCTCTAATTTTGCACTGTCATTCAAAAAAAAAAAGAGAATGAATTCGACTGAGTGATTCTTGTTATGCTTGAAGAAAATGGATGTTTTCTTATTAAAATAGTTACAGAGGATGAATTTCTTTTCTCTTCTTGCTATTTGAATTCTGGAAATAGCACTAGAGCTTCACTGTACATCCAGATTGGGCTTGCTGTAGGTAACAACAATGTGCAAATTGTTAATTATGAACTGTATGCATTCATGGATATAGAAAGTCATGTGGATAATTGATTAAGTGACTGTATAACTATTTGTTCGGTTAGAATACAGTGAAAGAAGTATGAAATATTTTAGTACAGTAGGTACATAGTATGCATTCTTTATAATGCTTGTTCTATGATGGATACGATGTTTTACCAACTTGTTTTTGGTATTCATATGTGCCTGCTTGAAAGGGAGTATTGATATGGATAATAAATTCTTCCTTGTCTTTATTTAAAGCTGAATATGAATGGAATTATTCTTTGCTGCTGGAAAGTGAATTCTGAATGGATTTTGTAAGTTTCACTCGAGCATTATCTTGATTTGATGTCTCATTTGGATTCAATTTTCAGTACAGTCATGAGGAAAGGAATAGGAATGTGGATGGATAACTTGGAATAATGATCATTTCTTCTCTCATACAGTTGGAAATCTGTAATCGTTTAAGAACAAATTTTGTATTGCTTGGGTTTAAGCATCTATATTTATTGTTGTTTGCTCTTCTCATCTGTACTTGATTGCTTGAAATCAAAGGAGATGCATGAACTGAAAGGAAAGTAATTGGTTTACATTTCAGTTAGATTTTATCCTTTGCATTTATTACTAATGTAAGGAAAGAGAAGGGATAGCAGTTATGATTATAATGGCAGTATGCTTTTACTTGTATTCCTAGTTCTTACAAATGTTGTAATCTGGAACTGTCGAAGGAAATTGCATCTTGTAATGGTTATGTGGGAAATAGGACAGAAATCCTTTGACTGATTGGGATGGTATTTAGATGGTTCAGTTGTCATGTTGTTCATTCTTTTTGATGCTTAATTCTTGATTGATGTTCATATTAACGTTTCATAAAAGTAGGGTTCTTTTATTGAGACAGTTAATTAGAAGCACCTCATTTTAATGACAAGTGCTTAATATGCTCAGTTCAATGAACTGACCCGTGCAAGAAATTTTGTAGATGGAACTTGAGTAAAATGAAGACATGGTTGTTTTCTGATACTTCTTTTGATTGTCTGAAGATGAATTGTATTTGTTAGTTATTATTCCTCTATGAGGAATTGTGAAAAGAAGAAAGTACATTCTTCTATCTATGAGTTGTAATGTTGTTTAATATAAACAAAGTCCAGTCATTTGGACTGGAAAATGTATGGATTATGAAATGGATTGATGAATACAAATACAAGTGTGATATTTTAATGACTATATCAGTTTGATATTGTTGATTAAATTGGAAATATAATGTTATTTCTTGATTTGGAATTATTCAATTGTCCTTGGATGGATTTAAAGGGAACTGATTTCTATTCTTACCTAAATGCAACTTTTAAGTTGAAATGTGCAATTAGTTCATACTTGGGTTAAGATGAATTTTTAATTGACATTAAAAAGGATTAGGAGGAACATGATCTCATAACTGATAGGTATTCAGGATTAGCTTGGAAGCTAAGGAATATCAAATAACTTAGGAGCAACCGAACTTCGCATTCGGACTCCGTTAATAGCCTCGTATGTTAAATTCAGAAAGTAAGGATATGGGAAAAATATATCCAGGACTAATAGACCTTAACTATGAAAGGTTAAGGAGAATAAATGAATATATTTATTGAGAATTAGACCTCATTTAAATGACGTCTAATAAGCTGGAATTCTGAATTTGGTTACAGTTGTGAAAAACTTGGTTAAGTTTAATAGGTTAAACTTATTACGTCTGTCGGTAATGGGCTGCTTAATCCAATGATTAAGAAAAGAACCAAGTAGAGAAAATGCAACCCTTCGGTACGAAGGAGAAGATGCATAGCAAGCTAGAAGACAGATTTAGTCTCTCTTAGCTCCATACAACTGTAACAGGAACGAGGATAAAGGATCAGCATGGTTGCTGAAAGTTGATCTTAAATATTAAGATCATATCCAAATCACTTGAGCTGGATGTGTACTCTCGATGGGAGGATTCCGTAGGACATTGACATACGCCAGCTATAGCAAGGTGTCTTCATGAAGGCGGGGCCTTCATGATGACACAATGTTATAGCTGACATATTACAATGCCCTCCCGAATTAAATCATCAAGATTACATAAGCTGAATATTAAGATCTTGGTTGGGGATAGGAGTATGATCACGTATACGGAGTGACTCCGGAGGACTAAAGATAACTAGACACACGGAGTCATTTAGGAATGACATCGTATGTCTGCGTATCTTTAGTTACCATGAGTGCCTTCCTATACTCGTTCATATTGCTAGTTGGAGTTAGAATTTGACCTTATTTTGGAAGGACTGGTAGGAACCAGGAAAGACCATTCTAGATAATAGGTGAAGTGAGGTGAAGGACGTATTCCATTGGTGTGTATCACATCTAGGAATATGATCATGCAAAGCATGTGAAAATCTTTGGCCAAAGTATCGCAAGTGCTGGTTGCGTTGTCCTAATCACCTAATTTAAGATGCAGGATGTCAGATGAATATCAGTAACAGATATTCAGATAGGCTTCTTAAATGGATCACTTCGATAACCGGAAATGGTAAAGAGAACCTTGTATATATATTATACTATGCATGAATGAACATGAAGGATCGGTAGTTGCCGAGTCATGAAATGAGAGATCGTTGAAACTCGAGCCATGAAAATGGGAGATCGGTAGTTCTTCGAGTCATTTACAGCAGCATATAGAATCTGTTATAAGATTGAATGACACTGAATGTGTGTTCCATATTGCAAATATGTGAACAGGGAACATTAGTTTTAAAAGGAAATTGTGTGTTCCAAACTGCATTGTTTGGGCAGAGAACAATTATTAAAACTTGAACGTGTGTTTGAATTATATAATTCATAATAGAGAATGTTTTATATAAAAAAATTTCCCTTGTTCTAGTATCTTAAAATGGGGATGTTACATCTTGGTATCAGAGCTGAAGGTTGCAGCTCTTGGACCTAATGAGTCCACGATATTAATAAGGTTTACATTTTCTTATTGAACAGAAAATGGTCAGAACAAGAGGGAATGCTGCGAATAACCCGTTACAGGGTGGAGAAGTAGCTACTGCTCAAAAGCTGGATGAAATCCTTGCTGCCCTACTAGATACGAGATCGTTTGACTGTTCTGGAACAACAATCAATGGGAAATGAAGAGGAGGAAGATGAAGCTGATATAAATGATCAACCACCTCCTATGGACAACATCAACGGAGGGAATCCGGGTGTTGATAATAATAATGTAATTGCTCCTAATCATCCTGAAAATAAAAGGGCAAGATTAGCAGCTGAACTTACAAATGATATAAAGAGAATAAGTCCTCCAAAGTTTGATGGAACAACCCTTGGGGATGGAGCTAAGAACTAGCTTAGTGAAATGGAGAAATACTTTGCAATAAGAAACTTCTCCGAAGAGACCAAAGCGATATGGGGAGCATATCGCTTTCTCATGAAGCATCATCATGGTGGGACAACCGTAAGGTTGAGTTGAATATTGTCGAATTAGACATAACTTGGGATCAATTTAAGGGTTATTTTAGGAAATGATGGCTGCCTCAACTCTATTTTGATAGGAAAATGACTGAATTTGTAAGGCGAGTCGCAAGGAAGGCGTTTGCCGGTGTGAGAATATTGGGAAGGGTTTACTAAACTCCTTAAGTATGTGCAGCATGATGCAGCGATGAGAAGTTCGAGAATATGAAAATTCATAATGGGACTGAATCCCATCATTAGTGGTGCAAAGTGGATGTCCACGGCCCAACCACCATGGAAGGAGTTGTTGAAAAGGCAATTAGACAGGAACAAAAATTGAGAGCAATTTTTGCTCATAGGGAAGAGATAAGGAAGAAGATTCCCAATTCTTCTTCATCGCTCGCACCAAAAAGGGGACCTTGGAAAAGGTTTGGTGTGAAAAACAAGATTGTTGTGGATAACAACAAGAAATTTGTGATGAACAGACCTATAAATAGCATGTGGAACAGCTTCACAAAAGTTAGTGGCAATGGACAGAAGTCCTATGGGAGCCAGAATGATAACTTCAAAGCTGGTAACAAATTTGAGCCTAGAAAAGGGCCAGTTAGAGGATGCTTCAACTGTGGAAAGGACCACTATGCAAATCACTATCCTCTAAAGAAGGATGATCGCAATCAGCAGCATAGGATACACGCTGCAGTGGCTAACAGACAAGCTGAAAAGCAAGTTACACCTATAGAAGTTCGGGTAAGTTATTCGGTACACCTGTAGTCATACTTTTTGATACTGGAGCTACTGAATGCTTTATTTCTGCTAAAATTGCATTGAAATTAAAAAGAAAGGTGGAACGAATGGATAAAACATGGACAGTGCATTATGGGAATAATGTTGTCCATACAGTCGAAATGTGCCTTTTTGGGGCAATTCTTGACTTGCCCAGTTTCTCCACCGAAGTTGACCTATATGTCACTCCTTTAGGATCATATGATATCATTATTGGAGTTAACTGGTTGGTTGAACATAAGGCAAAAAGGTCGATTATGAAAAGCAAATTTTTTTGTTGTTTTGATGACTGCGAGAAAGCAACAGATCATTCAAGTGTAAACGTGAAGTTGCAGTTAGGAAACTGACAGCTATGCAACTAAAAAGGGCTAAAAACAAAGGCTGCACCTTGTATGTAGTAAAAATGATAGAAAATGTTGAGGAAGATAATGATTTCATGGAAAGATATCCATTGTTAAGGGTTTCGAGTGATGTGTTTCGGAGGAATTGCAGTCTTCCACCCAAACGAGAGTTTGACTTTGCAATAGAAATAAAACCGGGAACTGAACCCATATCTAAGGCACCTTATAGAATGACCACCATCAAGTTGGTAGAGCTAAAGGCTCAGTTACAAGAACTTTTGACTAAGGGGCTGATAAGACCGAGCATCTCACCTCGGGGGAGCACCAGTAATTTTGTAAAGAAAAAGGATGGCACATTGAAAGTGCATTGATTACATAATCTTTGAACAAGGCAACTATTAAAAATCGATACCCACTTCCTAGGATTGATGATCTATTCGATAAGATGTGAGGAGCATCAATTTATTCAAAAATAGATCTTCGATCTGGGTATCATCAGCTGAGAACAAAGGAAGAAGATATTCATAAAACAACTTTTAGAACAAGGTACGGGCATTATGAGTTCACGGTGTTACCTTTTGGGTTGACCAATGCACCTGCCGCCTTCATGAATCTGATGAACAATATTTTTCAAGAATACTTAGACAAGTTTGTGCTTGTATTCTTAGACGAAATTCTTATATACTCTAAAAATTTCGAAGAGCACCAAGAACATCTAAGGATAGTGCTGGAAATTTTAAGAAAGAGGAATTTGTATGGTAAACTGTCTAAATGTTCCTTTTATGATGCAGAGGTGCATTATTTGGGACACGTCATAAGAAAGAATGGAATAGTTGTTGACCCTTTAAAGATTACAGCTATAATCGAGTGGCTCGTGCCTAAGAACATGCCGAAGTGAGGAGCTTCATGGAATTGGTGGATATTATCGAAAGTTCGTTAAGGACTTTTCAAAAATTGCTGCCCCAATCACTTCACCGCAAAAGAAGGATAATAAATTTTATGCGGACGGACAAATGTGAATCTGCCTTTAAAAATTTAAAGGAACAATTAACTACAACACCTATTTTAAGCGTGACTGCGATCCAAATGGAAATTTTATGGTTGTAACGGATGCCTTAAGAGAAGGCCTTGGAGGTATACATTGCAGAATAACCATGTTATAGCTTATGAAAGAAGAAAGCTTAAGTTACATGAATAGAATTATGCTCCACATGACCTAGAACTCGCTGCCATTGTTCATGCACTTAAAATGTGGAGGCATTACCTTTTAGGAAAGCCTTTTGAGTTAAAAATAGACCATATGGGGTTGAAGTATATTTTTACTCAGCCAAATTTGAATGCAAGGCAGCGAAGATGGTTAGAATTTCTGTCTCAGTATGATTTTGATATAAGCTACATCAAAGGCAAGGAAAATAGAGTGGCGGATGCTCGAGTGAAGGAAGCATATCTCTACTCTTATAACGGTAAGAAGAACAGTTTAAGGATGAGGTGAAAGATGCCTTGAAATATCCTTATTTCAAAGCAAGTTAAAATAGCACTTGCTGCAAATCCAAAGGATGTCGGTATAAAGGATTCCGTTTTGACAATGAAGGAATTTCGAGGTTCAAAAACAGTGGTATATATACCTTTGGAAAATGACTTAAGAGGGAAATTGTTAATCGAATTTCATAATTCACCTTTTTTCTAGACACCCGGCATTACGAAAATGCTTGTTGATCTTAAGGCAATACTTCTAGAAGGGAATGAAAAAGGATGTGGTGGAATTTGTAACACACCGCTGTAATGTCAGCGTGTTAAGGCGGAACATATGCATCCCGCAGGATTATTGTATCCCCACAGCATTCCATAGTACAAATGGCAAGTGATAACGATGGATTTCATTCAAGGATTGCCTATGTCAAGAAATAAGCATGATATTATCTGGTTGTAGTCAAAAAATTGACCAAAGTGGCACACTTCATTGCTGGTAATTTGAAGGACGATGCACTAGTGTTAGCAAGAAGATTTGTACATGAAATCTTCAGATTGCATGGAATACCAGAATTAATCATATCGGATAGAGATCCGAGGATGACATCAAGGTTTTGGCAAACACTTAATGCGGCCTTGGGAACTAAATTAAACTTTAGTTCTGCATATCATCCAGAGACGGATGGATAGACCGAGAGAGTCAATCAAGTTTTAGAGGACATGTTAAGGATGTATTGCATGGACCAGCAGTATAAATGGGAGGAATACCTTCCGCTGGTTGAATTTGCCTACAATAATACATACCATGCCTCTTTAAAAATGGTGCCCTTTGAAGCATTGTATGGAAGAAAATGCGAAATCCCTCGTCACCGGGACAACGTTGAGGACAGAGAGGTAATTGGGCTAGAAATCCTTACGGAAATGGAACAACAAATCAAAATGATTAGGGAACATCTAAAGGAGGCTGCTAATAGGCAAAAGAGTTATGCAGACTTAAAGTGGGTTGATAGGAATTATAAAGCGGGAGAGAAGGTCTTTCTTGGGTGAAGCTGAAAAAGAGCTCGATAACTTTAGCAAGGATGCCAAGTTGTTGTCACCACGATACGTGGGACCTTTTGAAATTGTTGAAATAATCAACCACCGTAGCTTACCGTCTAGCATTACCTCTGCTTTGTCTCAAATGCATGATGTTTTTCATATTTCTTTACTTAAGAAATATGTGATAGATTTATCACATGTGCTGAATTGGAATTCCTTGTAGGTCAAGACCCGGGAATAATCGTGGTTAAGCCCATTTGAGTCTTTGGGAACTCGCACAGATTGTACTTAAGAAATCGCGAAGTGAATCAATGTAAGTCTAGTGGGACCAGTTCAGCGAAAGAAAGTGTAACTTGGGAAAATTTCAAGAAATGAGATTTGCTTTTCCACATTTGTTTGATCGAATTTGAAATTCGAAAAACTGATAATTCTACCAAATTTAGACAATTATTAGTCTATTGTATAGTTGTTTAAAACACTATTTTTAAGAGTGAATCTGTTTTTGGTATGAACTTATGAATGGAAGGATAATAAGCTGAACTTTGTCATAGGAACTCCTCGATTTGGTTAATTTGATCATCGGGACGATGATTCTTTAAGGAGGAGGAATGTAATGCCCTGATTTTTGTAAGTTATCATGGTGATTATTTTTCATAATGTTGTAACTTCTGAAATGAAGGAAAACATGTTAAGATATATTTTTGATCTTAAGGGAATGTGTTGCTAATCTAGATTCTTGAATACTATAATTTTTTACTGTGGGGACAACATGATTATTATTGCTTGTATGTTTGCTAATGTGATGACAAATTTGTCGTATGCTTGTTGAACTCTATATGTTGTGGCCTTCTTGTAATCGCTTTGTCGATTTACTCTTAAACCTGGACTAAAGGTTGATATAAATGTGTAGCACCTGATTTCAGGTATGAATAGCTGGCACGTAGATGCCAACGGAAAAGGTTTGATTCCCGAACCATGCAATATTGAAACATGAGACCTCGTAAGGCGATAAATGCCTGGATGCGGGTGGCTCGGGTATTTATAACGCAGGACAAAATGTCCCTTTGACAAAGTGTTAAATTAGATGACATCGGAAGGACTTGTTTGGAAGTTGATTAATTAGGTGTTAGGGGGAATTAGATCCTAATCTACTCCTAAGTTCTACCTTACATCCTAAACTACTATCCTAAGTGGATTTTTAAATTCTAAAATGGTGAAAATAGACCTAAGTTCTATTAACCTAAGAACTAGGCGATGACCTAGGTTTGAACACTATTGCTAATCCTAAACTAATCCTAACCTATGGAAGGGGACGCACAGACCCATGGGGGGGATGGAAAGGATAAGGATGGAAGGAAATTTAATGGCATTGAATGAAGGTCCTTACGTGGACAGCGCCAGTTTGGCGGGAACAGGGAAAAGCTAGAGGTATCTAGTTAGTTATGTAACTAAACTCTGTTTGCATGCAAAATTTGAAATTGGAAGTTCGCCAACCCGAGTCGGTGGTGGCGTGAGAAAATAGGAAAAAGGCAGAGCCTTTAATGCATTTAATTTCTTGGTCTTTGCGACCAGCCCGCCTTGGAAAGAGTATGGAGGAATTTTTGTTGGTCATTTGTGTTTGTTCGGATTTTTGGAAGTTGCTCTGCATTTGGTTTTTCTTGGTTCAGTCGAACCAGTTGTGTTTGGTTGTTACCACTGTTCTTTGGAAATTGAAGGCTATTTTTTCGAGCCTGTAGCAGAAGGTGATTGTTGGGAAGCTTGTCAGTTGTCGCCGTGGAAGGAAATACCTTCTGTAGACGCGGTTTTCTTCGAGCATTCGAGGAAGAATACCAGGCATGTTAAGCCCTTCTCCTTAAAACTCTTGCTTTGCTTAAACATCTCATTAAAACAACCCTGCTCTTCTGATGAAGGGGGTTTTGGGTTTATTTGATTGCTGTCATGACTGAGATGATTTGGGTTTAGTCGATTTTGTTGTTATGTTGGAAATGATTGGGTAGAATCATTTTCTTGCTGTTGTGATTTGAACTGTCTTTGTATTTATTTGAGTTGGAAATACAACCTTGCTGTGTTGGTTTGCTCGACAGTATTGGGAAATTCGTTCTTTATACTATGTTATTGTGCCTGCTGTGCGAGTTGTTTGACGTTGTTTCTATACTGAAATTTTGAGGAAATGAGTTCCTCTTCCTTCTGCTGTTTTAGATTCTGAAGGAAATGATAAATGGGTTTTATTGAGCATTATGAGCTCGGTTGATGGAAGTGATAGTCATATTCTGCATGCTGTGCTTTTTCTTTTGTAAAAGAAATGGATGAATGTGACTTGGGTATTCGTGAAAGTTGGAGAAAGTAATCTGTTTTTCTTCTGAACTTATGAATGATTATATTTTCTCCTTGCTGTGATTGGGAAGATGATTTTGTTGTGTTTTGTTGATACGGTTCGATCTTCCAGTTCGGATTGTATTCGTGAATGCAAACTCGGCTTTGTATTTCTGTGTAATGAATGAAATGCATGGGAATTAGCTTGTTGTTGAGTCTGTCTTGACTGTACCAAGCTTACGGATTTAATACCCTATGCGGGTTTGCCTTGATATAGGTATTGATAAATGATTATTGTATTTTGAGTTCTGTACATCATTGAAATCATAGGAGAATGTTGTTTTGGATTTAAATGTTGATCGAGAAGAAACTGAGGCCGGGGCATTCTTTTCATATGGTATATTGAATAAAATTTGTGCATCTGTATGCGAGTTGGTTTCAACATCGTTTCTTTTATGAAATTAATAGGAAATGAGTTCTTCTTCCTTTGTTGTTTTAAATTTTGAAGACATGTTAAGTGGGGATTTAATGAACTTTATAGGTTCAGCTTGATAGAAGTGACAGTGGTATTTAGATTATTTTTTCGAGTGTTGTTTTTTTAATACAAATGGAAGGTGAAATGTTTTGTGGGATCTCTAATTTTGCACTTTCATTCAAAAAAAAAAGAGAATGAATTTGGTGAGTGATTCTTGTTATGCTTGAAGAAAATGGATGTTTTCTTATTAAAATAGTTCTGAGGATGAATTTCTTTTCTCTTCTTGCTATTTGAATTCGGAAATAGCACTAGAGCTTCATTTGTACATCAGTTGGGCTTCTTGTGAGGTATGACAATGTGCAAATTGTTAATTATGAACTGTATGCGTTCATGGATATAGAAAGTCATGTGGATAATTGATTAAGTGACTGTATAACTGTTTGTTCGGTTAGAATACAGTGAAAGAAGTATGAAATCTTTTAGTACAGTAGGTACATAGTATGCATTCTTTATAATGCTTGTTCTATGATGGATACGATGTTTTACCAACTTGTTTTTGGTATTCGTATGTGCCTGCTTGAAAGGGAGTATTGATATGGATAATAAATTCTTCCTTGTCTTTATTTAAAGCTGAATATGAATGGAATTATTCTTTGCTGCTGGAAAGTGAATTCTGAATGGATTTTGTAAGTTTCACTCTGAACTGTTATCTTGATTTGATGTCTCGTTTGGATTCAATTTTCAGTACAGTCATGAGGAAAGGAATAGGAATGTGGATGGATAACTTGGAATAATGATCATTTCTTCTCTCATACAGTTGGAAATCTGTAATCATTTAAGAACGAATTTTGTATTGCTTGGGTTTAAGCATCTATATTTATTGTTGTTGCTCTTCTCATCTGTACTTGATTGCTTGAAATCAAAGGAGATGCATGAACTGAAAGGAAAGTAATTGGTTTACATTTCAGTTAGATTTTATCCTTTGCATTTATTACTAATGTAAGGAAAGAGAAGGGATAGCAGTTATGATTATAACAACAGTATGCTTTTACTTGTATTCCTAGTTCTTACAAATGTTGTAATCTAGAACTGTCGAAGGAAATTGCATCTTGTAATGGTTATGTGGGAAATAGGACAGAAATCCTTTGACTGATTGGGATGGTATTTAGATGGTTCAGTTGTCATGTTGTTCATTCTTTTTGATGCTTAATTCTTGATTGATGTTCTTATTAACGTTTCATAAAAGTAGGGTTCTTTTATTGAGACAGATTAATGGAAGCACCTCATTTTAATGACAAGTGCTTAATATGCTCGATCAATGAATTGACCCATGCAAGAAATTTTGTAGATGGAACTTGAGTAAAACGAAGACATGGTTGTTTTTGATACTTCTTTTGATTTTCGAAGATGAATTGTATTTGTTAGTTATTATTCCTCTATGAGGAATTTTGAAAAGAAAAAGTACATTCTTCTATCTATGGGTTATAATGTTGTTTTATATAAACAAAGTCCAGTCATTTCGACTGGAAAATGTATGGATTATGAAATGGATTGATGAATACAAATACAAGTGTGATATTTTAATGACTATATTAGTTTGATATTGTTGATTAAATTGGAAATATAATGTTATTTCTTGATTTGGAATTATTCAATTGTCCTTGGATGGATTTAAAGGGAACTGATTTCTATTCTTACCTAAATGCAACTTTTAAGTTGAAATGTGCAATTAGTTCATACTTGGGTTAAGATGAATTTTTAATTGACATTAAAAAGGATTAGGAGGAACATGATCTCATAACTGATAGGTATTCAGGATTAGCTTGGAAGCTAAGGAATATCAAATAACTTAGGAGCAACCGAACTTCGCATTCGGACTCCGTTAATAGCCTCGTATGTTAAATTCAGAAAGAAAGGATATGGGATAAATATATCCAGGGATAATAGACCTTAACTATGTAAGGATAAGGAGAATAAATGAATATATTTATTGAGAATTAGACCTCATTTAAATGACGTCTAATAAGATGGAATTCTGAATTTGGTTACAGTTGTGAAAAACTTGGTTAAGTTTAATAGGTTAAACTTATTACGTCTGTCGGTAATGGGCTACTTAATCCAATGATTAAGAAAAGAACCAAGTAGAGAAAATGCAACCCTTTAGGTACGAAGGAGAAGATGCATAGTAATCTAGAAGATGATTTAGTCTCTCTTAGCTCCATACAACTTATAACAGAATGAGGATAAAGGATCAACATGATTTTGAAAGTTGATCTTAAATATTAAGATCATATCCAAATCACTTGAGCTGGATGTGTACTCTCGATGGGAGGATTCCGTAGGACATTGACATACGCCAGCTACAGCAAGGTGTCTTCATGAAGGCGGGGCCTTCATGACGACACAATGTTATAGCTGACATATTACAATGCCCTCCCGAATTAAATCATCAAGATTACATAAGCTGAATATTAAGATCTTGGTTGGGGATAGGAGTATGATCACGTATACGGAGTGACTCCAGAGGACTAAAGATAACTAGACACACGGAGTCATTTAGGAATGACATCGTATGTCTGCGTATCTTTAGTTACCATGAGTGCCTTCCTATACTCGTTCATATTGCTAGTTGGAGTTAGAATTTGACCTTATTTTGGAAGGACTGGTAGGAACCAGGAAAGACCATTCTAGATAACAGGTGAAGTGAGGTGAAGGACGTATTCCATTGGTGTGTATCACATCCAGGAATATGATCATGCAAAGCATGTGAAAATCTTTGGCCAAAGTATCGCAAGTCTGGTTGAGTTGTCGTAATCACCTAATTTAAGATGCAGGATGTTAGATGATTATCAGTAACAAATATTCAGATAGGATTCTTAAATGGATCACTTCGATTACCAGAAATGGTAAGAGAACCTTGTATATATATTATACTATGCATGAATGAACATGAAGGATCGGTAGTTGCCGAGTCATGAAATGAGAGATCGTTGAAACTCCGAGCCATGAAAATGGGAGATCGGTAGTTCTTCGAGTCATTTACAGCAGCATATAGAATTTGTTATAAGATTGAATGGCACTGAATGTGTGTTCCATATTGCAAATATGTGAACATGGAACATTAGTTTTAAAAGGAAATTGTGTGTTCCAAACTGCATTGTTTGGGCAGAGAACAATTATTAAAACTTGAACGTGTGTTTGAATTATATAATTCATAACAGAGAACATTTATAAAAAAAAAAATTCCCTTGTTCTAGTATCTTAAAATGGGGATGTTACATTACATTTCTTAAAACACCAACTCCATGCAACATACAAAATGCAATACAATACAAGAAAGTAAAATATTCCTAACTCCATGCAATACGAGAAAGTATATAAGAAAACCTAATAGAGAAACAAGTACCATGTTTTTGTTATCAAGATTCAGTTCTAACCTATGTAAATTAATGAAAAGGGTTATGATGGTGCCCTGCCAAGCAAGGATACATGTGAGGGGAATAATATAGGACACTTGGGTCCGAGGAAAAGGCTTTGTGTGCTATGAAATAGTACCAAGCACTTGATTAGCTAGGAAGTACAAACATAGTAAACATACTAGATTTTGTTAATGAAGGTGGATCAAAATGATCCATGAGTCTTGCATATGAACAAGTGAGAACCAAATAACGATGTTTTGTAGGATGATTTATATTGTTTTTATATTTCTAAAACATATTTGAATGTTTTTTGTGATTTTTCTAACATATTTGAATGTTTTTTATTTTTGAAATTTTTTTGAAGTTATTTATAGGAAGATGAGAAAATGTGGATGCCCCTAGCAATAGATGGGATGTACAAGGGAAAAAGGCCACACACATACAAGAAAGGTGAAGATGTGAAAATTCCCCAATGAATAGGTGGGAGTATTCGGAGGAAAAATCTTCACGCATAGAATCAAGACCAAGGCCATTATGGATAGGTTCAACGTGATGATGAACATAAACCAATGAAATGTTGGGAAGAAGCAAGGATGACCCAACGTAAGTTATCCTAAAAGCACATGATAGAAAGGAAGGAGAAGATTGTTTTTGTGAAAGGGGACAAAGGTGTCCAAAAACAATGGCAAAAAGGTAATACCATACACATGGATGTTATGAATGAAGTAGAAGAATGATGTGAATGATATGAATGTAGCTTAGAATCCTCGTGATGAAAAATAACAATTAGCCAAAGGAACAAATCGTGAGTCGAGATACGGACTAGAGTAAGAGTTTGAACAAGGTCCAAAAAAAGACACTTGGTAACATACTAATCCTACTTTGCTCATAGAGATCCAATGTGTTCACATGGAGTTTTAATTACCTTCGAAGGGAAGATTTAATAGACAACAAGTTAAGATAACCTAGCCAACATGTAGGAATGCTATATTTTGATAAGTGATAGGTGATTTGTGAATGGAGGGTGGAAGGATAGCCATACATTTCTCTATTGCTAGCCAAACATCCATAGCCTTGATGAATATGTATTTGATTATAATCGCAACATTACTCTACTTCTAGTCGGGGAGTTAATAGCCATGATAGATATTATTATAAATACCCCAAGAGAGAGTTATATATCAATTTGCTTTTGTTTTTATCTTTTAGCTTTTGATTTAATTGATTTTGATTATTTTTCTTTCTAACAACTTATTTCAGCTCTCTTATTTGACAAGGGTTAAGAACCACCGATGGCTTGATGAATAGAGGTGGAAGTGATTGTGATGAAGACATTGGCTAGTGTCAACAAATATGTCCAAAAATTTCTTCGCAACAAGTTTATTAGATGTTTAATGTGATATGATATCTAAGAGATCACTCATTATTTAATTTACCAAGGTGATGAAAGACCAAGGTCTAACATATACCATAGAGATAAATGTCACAAAATGTGTGTGAATAGGCTAACCAAAATATCACCAAAGGGACAAAAATGGTAGGAAGACTTGTAGAAGAATAACAAGGAAGGGAAGAAAGAAACATCCATATGTACACAATACCTTATTACAATGTTTGATCTTTGTACCTTTTATTTGGTTATGTTTTCTCAATTTTATTGTATTTTGAATTGATTTGGTTTTTATATTTTTGATTGTTTTGGAAATTTGGGACTAAGAAATCACTCTACATGATAATATCCAACAATAATGTTTGAAACTTCCTTAATAAGGGAGACTAGTTGTGCTTGTTTATCAAGAGTCATGTTATCCCTGATCTCAAAGATGAGGTGAGTTCATACTCAACAACCGATCGTGATTTATCCCGAAACAAGGATTCTTCATGTGGGAGCTTGAGTTCGATTCATAGGTTTATGCACTTTACGCCATACTTGATGGTTGTGTTGGTGTGCATTCTTGAATCACGCTTGACTTTTAACCTTAATATCATTTGATTTGTTAGGAGCTTTTGTAGCTCTTGGAAGTTTTGACCGAGCTTGGTTAAGAAGCTGTTTTGGTTTCTTATAAGCTGATGTGTGACTTTTATGATCTCGAGAAGGAGATGAAAGTGAATGTGGTTGTTTAGACCTGATGTAAGAAATGATGGAAGGATTTCCAAAACCATTGGTATAAGGATGAAAAGGATATAGTCCAAGAATTTAAGAGGATGGGATATGAGGAGGTGAGCCACTAATAGAAGATGATGAAGGGCTACTAGAATATGGCCCTAAGATGGAAGATGATGAAGGGCTACTAGGACACAACCCAAGAATAGAAGGTGATGGGCTACGGAGGTGACCCACAAGTAGAAATTAATGGATATCTACTATCATGTGGCCCATAATGGAAGAAGATAATGAGGGAATACTAGGGGTGACCCAAGTATAGATGAGGAGGGACTAATGGAGGTGTTCCTTAGATAGAAGAAGATGAAGGGCTACTAAGAAGTGACCCAAGGATAGAAGGTAATGGGCTACCAGGGAGGTGACCCATAAGTATAAAATGGAAGGCTACTCTGGGGTGGCTCCAGGAGAGAAGAAGACGATGGGATACTCAAGCGTTGACACAAGGTGAAATTTTTATCGAGGAATGATGAGATAAGGAATGAGTTGGTAATGAGAATATAGGCCATGGATAAATGTTAGACCCCAATATCTCATCATGCTCAGAAGAAGGTGAAGATGGAATTCCAGAAGAAGAGTCAAGTTTCATGAACTTAGGGTTTTCCTTTACGTTATGATAAAAGGAATCAATTTCTTCCTCCCCATACGTAAGCGTATAGAGTTCTAGAAATAATCCTTGTTTACAATCCTCTAGAGGGATATCATCATGTATTCTAATTGTTCCTTCATTCTGAGAGAAATCAATTAGTAGAGGTTGTTTTTCTTCGGCCATAGGAGGTTGACTAGAAGAAATGGTCTCGATAAGGTGGAAGATTGATTGATAGAAGAATATGAAGATGTTTGATGATATAGACAAGGGGAAGGTTTGACCTTATCACTCCCGTGAAGATTTTTATAGTTCTTTGAAAATATATCTTAACACGTGGATATTTGTAATGGTTCGACATGGTTGTAGACATTGATATTTAGAATATGATTGAGGAAATGGCACAATAGGTTTAAAAGGTCTCAAGGGCCGAAGAAGGATTGAAGTTGGAATGATAGCAGAAGATGATTCATGAGAGGAAGAAGGCTTAGAGGCAAGTGTGTCTCATGAAGGGATTATTTGGATTTGGACCTAGGTCATTTTTCTAGAAGATGATGTAATGTAGGTTAGAAATTAGGATCACATAGCCATCCATTAAGTTGTGACGTAGGAGTTTAATTCAATGATTCACTAGAGGGAATCTGAGTTGCGGAACTCTTTGATGGAGGAAGAGGTTGTCGAGACAACCGATGAAGGAGCTCTTGAAATAAATTGAGGATCGTGACTCAATAACCGAATTAGATGTTTGATTGATGAAACTTGGAGTCACACGAGTATTCAAAGGAGGAAGACATCATCGATGTGATTTGGAACAAAGGTATTGTGAAGGAATGGAGGACCGTGATTCAAGATTTGATCTAGGGTATCCAAAAAATAGTTAGGATCTAAATCTCTAGAAGAAGAGTGGGAATCGAATGGTAGTTTGGATTTGAATCAGAAGAAGAGTGGGGGGAACTTGAATAATAATTTGGATCAGAATCATACAAACCATACCACCGAATATGAGCTGAAGGTGGGGAACATGATACCTAAGTGGTCCCTCTAGCGTAAAGAACCAAATTAGGTTTAGTCATAATGGGAATATTTTAATTTAAATTCCTAAACCTAGGTTTTGTATTGTAGTAAGTGTGAGAAACCACATGATATTCAATCATTTTTGGTGTTGTTTTAGGTACAAATTCCTAGACTTAGCTATTGTGATCAAATTCCTTAAAATTAAAGAAAGTTTCATGTTGATTTGGGTAGCATAAGGGAAACCAACTAGACATCTTGTAAGTATAGAGATGTGTGTGTGATTTTCTAGAGATGTTCTAAGGAAAATAGACATCATGATGATGTAATATCGATAAGATAAAAAGTATTGTTCTAGAAAACAATTTTTCTAGATGAATAATAACAATGAACAATCATGTAAGTGTGAAATGCAAAGCCAATCAATAAAGAAATACTCCCTATGTAAAATGTGCACAAAATGATAGTTCGATGCAAATATGATCACCATAATGTGAATAATTATGTCAAGCTTGAAATGAGAAAGGCATAAATATTAACAAAGGGTAAATACGATTCCCACTTAAAGGATACTATGACCAATTTAGAGATAAACAAGGCCTAAATGTCAAAGGGAGAGGATTACAAATATAAGCTATATAACCACACCGCTTGACACGTCTATCTAGCTTCATAGAGAAGTGAGATATTAGTGCCAAATTGGTATGAAAAGATGCAAAATAAAGTAAGTGACACCTGTTAAGAGTTGGAGAAATGTTTGAATTTAAACCAAGTCAAATTATACTAAGGATGTGCTAAAATGTGCATAGTTTAATGCCACAATGTGGATACTTAGATCATGTTTACGAAAAACATGACGTAAGTATCTTAATTGTGTGAAGGAAATGTGAAAAAGGTAACATGGAAAAGGGTATCAAATGATGAACCAATCCTAAATATGGACATGATCTTGAAATCAAGATCAAAGGACTATCAAATATATGAAAATGTACTTGCATAAGTTAGACATTTAATAACCTAGCTGCAAACATGGATGGGCATAAATGGAAAAAAGTGGCATGTACCATCTATAATAAGACTTGCGAGAGTTATACATCCTTCTCACCCCGAAAATGGGTGGTGATAATGTAAGGGCATAGATCAAAAGATGAAAATAAACTAAGCACCACTTGGGTATATTTTGGCCTCGTTCGAAGGTGAGAATGAAACTGAGCTAAGTGAGATGTTGTTTAATTTGGTGATGAAAGACACGTAGTTCTAATTTACGTGGGATTTTTTCCTTGTTCAAGAAACAAGGTTCATAATCTAAGTAATTCATCACTTTGTGATGGCCTGATGTGACAACGGACTAAAAAAGTGGTCTCTAAGACATAATGGCCTCCTTAATAGGATCTCTCAACTAGGTGTCACAAGTTTTTCTAATGCGAGTGTGATTTACCCAAAGAGTTGCACTGATTGATTTGGGAGTGTCTTGGCTTTACTTTACCCCCTTCTGATACAATGATAAACTAGTGTGTTATAATGTACCATCATTGGGGTCACGATATGGACAATCTTTGACTCTAACTCATAATGCAAAACTAGTCAAGTGGGTAAGCAGAGCTCTTCCTATTTCATCCACGAGGTTACTCAGTGGTGGATTACTTTAGGGTTCATGAAACCACCACCATTGTTAAAGATTAAAGCGTTATGCCAAAGGGGTTATGTTCTAGTTGAGCGGATAGGAACATACCCTTTTCAAAACCTGTAATACATTGTGAAGTGAAATGGTGTGTTTTTTATCTTACTTAACTTAATGTGGTTTAAGTAGAACACCGTTTGGAAACTTGTATGAAAACATGTGTATTAGAAGGTTTTGTTTTGTCTTGATTTCTCCTTTCATTGACAAGCATTAGGCCCTACATGCAAAGAGTTAGTAATTTTCCATAAAATATCATGATATCAAAAGAGAGTTTGCATGTTGTTTTTGATTCCTAAGATCACCAAAAAGGCATGAAGGAAGAGCATACACAACGTGAAAACCCTACTAAAATAAGCCTTTGTGAAAAATACTTCGAAAGATAGAGTTCATTTTATCCAACTTTGAAAGATCAATCCAATTTATTTAAACTTAAAGTAAGTGTTTTTAAAAGTGACAAGGTGTTTTTAGAAGTTTTTTTTATTCCCAAGATCACCTAGAAGGTGCGAGGGAAGAGCATACACACTTCAAAAATCCCCTTTTAAATAAGAAAATGAAACACTTAAACTAATTTAGTCAAATAAAACCAAAAAGAAACTTGTAATCACTTGTTAGAACCTGCAAACAAGTTAGAAAACCAAGAAAAATTAGGAAATTCCATAAATCAATTTTTAGCAATTTTTCAATGGTTTTTAGTATTTTGCATTTTTGAGGTCTCCAGGGAATTTTTATGATTTTTATGATAAAAGTAATGATACAAAAGGTATATTAATTTTTAAAATTTTCTCACAAAGTTCACTTCTTTCTCTTTCCGATGTCTATTCAAACTCGAAAACGAGTCAATTGGTCAAAAGATATGACCAAAACTAGGAGCACTAAAAATATATAAACAAATATGGATTAAACAGATATACCTGCACCCCCTTCAAGGTGTATGCACACCATTTTAGGTGTGTGCATGTGGGTTAGGGTACCTATTCCCCTCTGTGTAAACCTAGTGGACCTGCAGGGTGCCTGCGCCACCCGAGAGATGCCTGCTCTAGGGTAAGTATGATTACACCAGGGAAGCAAAAAAAAGGTAAAAGTTATGATAGTGTGTGTGCACTGGTAGTGAAGTACCTACACCAATAAAAGGCATATGCACCACAATTTAGGCGTGTGCATGCCTGGTAGAAAAATCTAACAAAGGGCTGAGAATATACAGGGTGCTTACAAGTGGGTTTGGGTGCTTGCACGCCTAGTAAAAAAATAGGTTACAGGGTGTGCCCCATGATTTAGGTGTGTGCATTTGCTTTTGTGCACCTACGCATGGTTTTGGGTTCCTGTGCCCCTTTGTTAAAAATTACATTTTGAATGCACCTACATTGTGACTGTGTAAAGGTGTATGCCCTACCTAAAAAACCACAAAAATGTAGAAAATGAAATTTTAAAAGTTTAAACATGTTATAAATTAGACTTTATATGCATTTTCTAGCATAAACTTAACAAAGAAGCATGAAAATGAAGTTTAAATATTTAAAACCTGGCTAAAAAGCCCAAGGAAAAATATTTAACACTACAAAACATGTAAAAAGTTAGAAACTAAAATAAAAGCTTAAAAAAGACCCCATTAATGGAGGATGGACTAAGTGTCCCACCGGGTGTGCCAAATGTATGCAATGGAAATGTTGCAAAGCTATGGAATGAGGCTAAAGAACCTCAAAGCTTAACTATTTGTGCCATGCACCATGAGATAAGAGCTAAATAAGAGTTAATCCTATACATGCATCATAACTTTGACAAAAATATCAAAACCTAGCATATATACTACTCTCTACTCTTTAGATTACTAATTAAACATTAAACCTAAGAATATCAATTTTAGCAATCAAAGGTGTGATTAGTTGTTTATGGTTTTCAAGATTTCAAGAATGGAGTCTCACCATTAATGGCTTCTAGGATAATGGATCTCTCTATATTAATAAAAACTTGGTTTAAGGATGCAAATGGAGGCTATTAGCTCAACAATGGAGGAAGGCAAGGTTTAAATCAAATGTCTAATTAGCTTAAAGTTAATACAAACAAGATCCAAGGATTCTTAGGCTTGTTTTGGTTTTGTGTTATGTAATGTTGTAAGTTTGAATGGGTAGGCTTAGACTTGTATTTATAGTTTTTGGTTTGGAAGAGTTTAGAATTTGGGTGCATGTGGGACTAAATCTCAAAAAGTAATTTTATATTAGATTAGGATAAACATGCTTTAGGCTTAGTTAAGCTTGGTTTAGGCTAGTTAACTAGGGTTTAGGCTAGTTAAACTTGATTAGCAAGTGATTAGAGACTCATTGAGAGTTGGGAGGGGTCTAGATAACCATTTGTGACTGATAGATAGCCTAGGAAGCTTGCAAAAGTGGTTCAGAGAGAACTAGGGAGATTTTGAATGGTCAAAAGGAGGAATGTTTAGCTAATAAGAGAGATATTAGCCCAATTAGTTGATTATAGGAGGAATATGACTGAAAGAGTGTCAAGAATGGGCATCCGAGAATGGATGGAAGAATGGGGAATTAAACAAGTGTCATTAATAGGTTATATTCAAGGAAATTATAGGTGTAAGCGTACTTTAGGTGTCTACAAGGCATATCCTCGGTTTCAATATTCTTCTACTGCATATAACATTAAAACGATGGACGGAAGAAATTTTTCTTTCCTAAAGCATAAGGATATGTAGACTATATGCCCAAATATTGATCAATTTTGGAAGAGGATCAAAATCCTTGTGAGGCCCATACTACAAAAAAATACCTCTTAGGGATACCTGAATCAAGACCATATCTAGATAATGGAGCCCTGTGGAAAATAATAACCATGCACCCGTGCCTACCGATTCCTCCCGATAACACAACAATTCCAGGGAAAAAATCTATTTATTTTATTATGTGAGTACAAAAATCTACTTTACCATTGTCGGGAAAATAGAGATCGACTCTGCACTCACTACCTCTATCAAATTACTTGTTAAATTACAACATTACCCCGAGTTTCCTCATGGTTTATGCCTAGGGATCTCAAATAATGTGATTTTATTTTTATGCAAGGAAAAGACATGTTTGTGGCCCTTCCACCTGCCACCCCTAACAAAGGCGGGTCAATGTTTGAAATTGAGGGGCATTACATCTCCCTCCCCTTATAAGATCATCATCCTCGATACGACACAATATCAAAGCTCGAAGGATACATAGGTAAGAAAGTCAAAAATGACACATGTTTTTAACGAAAATAACTTTTCAATACAATGCGACCACAAGGAAGTAAATTAATTTTGGAAATATATTAAATTTTAATGTTCTGTGAATATTGGTAGTTATTTATCTTTTACTTTCCTACTCAACTATTTTTTCTTTTAAAGTATTTCTCAATCTCAATCTCTTAATATTCATTGTTTAGAATTTCAATTATCTTATGTTCGTGGGTGCCCAATAGTAATTGGCCTCAAGATGGCACAAAAATGCAAACCAACACAAAAAAACCATGAGACATCTTGCTACATACTTTCACGACTATATCACATCACAATACCTCTAATTCCACCTTGGAAATACAACAAGTAGTCCACATAATGAATAATTTCTAACAATTATGTCAGAGGCATAGATCCAACACACACACATGTGACTAACAACAACGAAGCATCAAACTAATACATATGTGATTGGTATCACATGACCTGAAAACCATGACTATACTAAAACAGTGCAGGGACAAGATCCAATAATCCATACCAACCAAGAGGAGCGTCAAACTTCAATCATAACAATGCCTAACAAGACTCACAAGAGTACACATAACTCATAACACCAACTCCACACATCACAAAACATCACGAAGCAACTCCATATATCTCCCAAAGCATCACAAATAAACTCCATATACCTCCCAAAGCATCAAAAAACAACTCCATATACCTCCCAAAGAGAAAGAATCATAGTGCCAAAACCAAGCCAGTCGCTCAACCATAAATCCCCATCTCCTTATTTCTCCATATCGGGTCACTCAACAATAGAGCCCCATCTCCTTTCTCCATTTAATGAGGTCGGACCACCCTATGGCCCTAGGGACATAGAGTCCCATCACCTCCACCCAAGTGTTATGACCCCTTGGGTGTACCCCCATACAATGAAGCGGGTCCATAGATCCAACCACTCCATGGTGAATCCCACAACCCTATTCTAACACATTACGACATTAGAACTAACATGACAATCCATTTCAAACGACAAGTGGAAAAAACAGTCCCTAGCATTGGGCTAGGTTATAAAAAATTTTAAACATGAAAACAAGTTTAAAACTAAGAAAAACAAATGGCTAAATAGCCATAGTTAGTGTAAAAATCCACATGTTAGTGCAACAACCAAATAAAATTCCCAAAATTGCAACAACTCAACCAAAAGTTAAATAGAACAATTTGTTGGTTCCAGAGAAGGAAGAAAAAAATTAAATTTATGAATAAAATACGTATAAAGAAATAGCACATCACAATCACTATGTGGCCTTATACAACCACCAAAGGGGTACTCATCAAGTTTCTAGCACTCGAACATCGATCCTTAACTCCTAAAATAACATATCAAATAATACAAATGTCATAATATCTTCTTGAATCATCCCTCCATACTCCCACAAGGCTCAACATAGTCTCAATATAGTCTAAGATGGGGGTGTATAGGTTTCATTCATTGAGCCTAAGGTGTTCACAAAACACAATATACATGGTGGCCATGCATACCAAATGAACAAAAGTGGGTTTTCAATCTATGTAAAACTTCACTCCTATCTCGTACTCGGATTGAGTGACTGGTCAACTGTACACCAATGCTAAGGTACACATAGGTCATATATACAACAACCATATAGGGAGAGAAAAAAAGTATAGGTCTCCATCTACTGATCCTAAGGTGTTCACGAAACACAATATATATGGTGCCTAATGGGAAATGTGCCATATATACCAAACAAACAGAGGTGGATTTTTAGTCTATGTAAGAATCCACCTCCTATCTCGTACTTGGCTCGAGTGACTGGTCAATGGTACTCATTTCCTCTCTCCAAACATACACTTTTTACCAATTTCTTCCCTTAGGGTTGGTTAGTGTAAGGTTCACAACATAACACATAACTACATTACTAACATGATGGTGATTCACACACATTAACCATAGCATCTTACACATGGTATATATATAGGGTAAAGAAAAATCATTACTTTCACAAGTTATAATACATCACATTTCCACATAATGCACCCAAATTGTAAGTACTGTACAATAGGGGTCATACGATCACCATATGCCCCTAATTCATGACATGAACCATCACATATTACACAAATTATATGTATGATGAACACAATGACTAACATTACAACATATAGTCAATTACAATACAACATGGTGACACACATGATTCATCACAACACATTGGTGACATCATGATACAATCCAATTCACTATACACCAATTTTGTCATACAACCCATCAGCACACCTACATATCAAAGAATAATAAGACACTCCAACACTCGCAATCCACAATAACATTATTTTCACACAAAACAAGGAGATACATCACACGTGAAATCCTCATTCAATCCATGTAAAGGGAGAAAATACTCTCATCAAAATCATATCAACATGATAAAAAAACATGCAGTAAGTGACATGCACAACACGTGTGTTCATAGTATCACATTTACAACATTATTCACATCATAACATATATCATATTACTCTTCCCATCTCCACCACCACCATGCAAGATCATCAAAAATCCAATCTATCCTAGAGATTTGAGAGCATGAACCTCCACTCTGATACCATATGTAATGCCCAAATTTAATATATATATACAACCGGAATACCAGAGTAAATTGTTTTTGACTTACATTGCTTGATACATAACATCACATAGGATCACTTAGGATAATGTATAACACATGAGACATTTGTGTAACCATGGACCCACATATATAACATGAAACGCATGATTCACATCAAAGCCACATTTCCAAAAATGACAAAGTAAAATAATGATCGACTATAATGTAGAATTACTCACAGAACTTCCCACAACACATCGTTTTTCATGGAGAAATATTTATTACAATCTTATTTTTAAAATTTGACTACAATTGTCTGAAGAACACATAACATAGGGCCTTTCATCCCTTTACAACTAGGTTGCATGTTTTTGTTTAACATTTCACCTATAGTGGTTCTTTTAGAATTCACTCGTTTCTCTTGTGGAAATAAATTTATATAACATGATTGTGATTAGGAATGTATATACACACATGCGTCTTCTAATATTTGAATTAAGAATTTGTTCAAGAGAGTTTTGTTTAATTTGTTTAGAAAAATACTCTTGTTACAAGGAGGAAAATTCATAGAAAGATTACAATATCAATAGAAAACCTATCCCGAGTTCATTTCATAACATTGTTTAATACTAATAATACACTCGCTTTAATATTCAAGTTATTACAACAAACTATGTAGGTTAACTAATTAAGTTGTATCATTCTTGATTCAAAATTCATTGCTCCAATTAGGAATTCATATTTTCACAATCATATTATGCATGGAAGGGTACATTACACCTATGTTCTTGTTATAGAGATTTTTATTTGAATTTAAGTGATGAATTTCACATTTCAAACTACTTCCATTTCATCATCTTAAGGATTTAATCTCAATAACAAAGGGTTAATTACATGTTTCGACTATAAATTATACTTCCTGGGTGATCCTAGGTTCAATATATTCCTATTTATGCCAAGGGTTCTACTAACTTTTACAAGTCCAACTAGAGTGCAATTTTTCTAACTCATAAGACCGTGGCTACAACTGAAGTTATCCCATTCTCAAGGCTACATTTTATTATTTCATTAGCATCAATGTTTAATCTAACTTTATGTAAACAAAGCATGTGATCATGCATCATATTTTGTTTTTTAATTTATTAGGTTGTTGTATTAGTCATGGAGCTCTACTTTATTACATTCATTTTATGATCACATTTGACATTTTAGTTGGTTTTGACATCGTTCAATGGTGTACCATTTTTTTCATAGTAGTCATTTCTTAGTTTAATCTTATTTACCCTTTTACTAACTACATTTACATAGTTACTTTGGTCATGTATTAACATCATTTTGGAACAAATGTAATTCCTATAACACTTACATATATTCGATGTTTAAATTTTACCTTTTGCTAGACAAGGGAAACTATCGTGAGATCAAGGAAGGAATTATTAGGATTTAAGGGTGATTTAGATTCAAGATACCTCTTCCCATAAACATCCTTTCATCATAGTACCCTATTTTTCCTATTACAGTTTGCTATAATTCAATAGTTAGTTTAAGTAGATTTAACATTACATGTCATAAATTTATTTTTTTGTTATATAAGAGTTTGTGTTGGCTCAAATGCTTGATTTCTCCAAGAACAATTCGTATTATTTTTTTTTTCTTAACAATAAGAGAATGCCTAAATCAATTATGAAGACTTCAAGCATAACTTTATTCCTAAACAATATCTTATTTACTCTTGTTTCCCATTACTCTTACATGGTTAATTTGGACTCTTATGGGCATTGTTTTAGAACAATTGTAATTCAAATAACACATAATTTACACTTAGGTATTTAAGACTACAAGGAGTATGACCTCGCACAAGACAACTCATTTCATTTCTCTTAGACACACAAGTATTAAGTCTATATTACAAGAGAGATATCCCAAATAACCGTATGCATTAAAAATCCTTCTAAGGACCTATTTCCAATTATTTGGTAAATACGCAAGTAATTATAAACATATCCTCCACTCACATAATTTAGATCTCACAAAATATCAATCATAGGTACAACCACTAAATATCTTGTAAGGCTTTGGCCACCCACTAGGGTACCAAGGGAAATTACACACAAGGGGGTTCACTTATTCATGATATGGTCAGACCTACAACACCTAGACATGATCACCTCACTTGTCCCAATATGATAGGTTTCATAACATATATGCACCACATCATAAAATATCAAGGAAATGGTCCTTAATAAGACATATTAGGTACGAAGCATGAAGATGATTAATAAGATCAAAGTATTTTATTGATAAGATCAATGTTTTATACCTAGATAAAAAAATTCAAATGGGGGAGGAAGGACATTAGGAATCATACCTCGTTCTTTTAATTTCTTTAATTTTTTTGAGAGGAGATTCTATTTAATGTGTGGGTGTTAAGGAAATATAACAATAATTAACATAACAAAAGATTAGTTTAATATCTTTATAACATATGTACAACATTGAGTAAAACTTCACATCTAATTCGAAACTTTAAAATATAGCCACATTGGTATTACCTTTTCAAAATATACTAAGAACAATTATTCAAACAACAATACAATTCATAAATTATATGGTAGTACATGTATTGCAAGATGAATATAACTTTACAATGACAAATCATTAATTACAACATATCACATCTAGAAAATTCCTCTTGTTGGAGTACCTACAACCAATGTTGTGTCAGTCCTAAGACAGAGTATGGAAATCTCCTACACTCAAGAATAAATCCACACATTCATCATTTATAACATTTCCAATTAAATAGAAGAGAGAAATAGAGAGAGCAGGGAAGAATAAAAATTTCATTTCTCATGCATTCACGCTTTCACATTCAGTTGAACTTAATATTTTGGTACTAGAGAGAGATTAAGGATGAGAGAGAAAGTTAAGAGACATTTTAATTTTCATTCACAATGTCTTAACAATTTTCATTTCATATCCATTATAATTTCATTTCAAACCAATTCACATTTCCCAATTCATTTATGTTTTCAAATCAATCATCACAGCTTATTTCTACAGAGAGAAGAGGAAGGAGAGAGAAAATTGCCATACATCTCAATATTCATTTATACAAGATAAAAGATCATATAAAATTATACATAGCATTGAAATGGTATTATGAGGTCACATGTGTGGCTATAAGTCAAACAAGACTCAAAAATTAGATTTTAGCCGAGGTTGAGGAAACCGACCAAAACATCAAAAGTGCTTACAATCCGGGTCTCAAAAACACTCATTTGACATTCAATTACAAAATTTTATGATTCCTACTTATTCCCCCATATATAAAAAATTCATCATACCTAATGAAGTTGATTATGATGAGCATAGCTCAAGATATAAGGCCAAGTCTCGAGGCCGCTTATCATAATTACGTCAACAACTCTTGTCACACAACGACTAGTGGCCCCCAAACCCACTTGAAAGATTATTTTCAGAAGGAATTCTCATTGAATTGAGGGTGGGTTATGATCCTCTTGTTGGCATTCTAGAGGTAGAAGGTAGTGGTTTTTAGTTTCACTCAAGCTAAGAAACAACCGTAATCCGAAACCGACTATGTTTTATTACATGACCTTGTCACTATAAGTGATAGATAATCTAAGATGGTTTATGAACATTAATTCCAAGAGTGTTAAAAAATTTCAAATAACTAAGTTAAGGTCACCTAATGTGTTCCATGTTACCAAGGATCATGCAAAGAGTTTTTCTTTTGTGGTACGTTTGGGTGTGGTGCTCCATGCACATGACTTTCGAGATCATTTTTTTTTTTTTTAAAAATTCACATCAAGGTAATATTTTATCAATTGTTGGGGTTACATCATCTATCATTCAAAATTTAATTTTAAAAAAGACTAGAAATAATGAAGCAAAATTTACCTGTAAGTCGAAAAGGGGAAAAACATACCTTTTATGCAAAAATCGTGATCCCCGCATTAAATGAGACCACATTAGTTTTAGGAATTCTGGAAACAATTTGTGGGATTTCTCATTTCTCTTCAAAAAAACCACTTTTGCATGTATTTCCACCAACACAATTCATGAGAGCACTTTCTACAAGGTATATGAACAAAAAAAATTAGATTCTTTTCCTTGAGTCATTACAACAAACTAACCACATCATTTGCGTAAGGTTCCCAAAGGAATTTCAGGAGTGACCTCTAACCATATGCCAAAATACCATTATTTTATTATGGATTTCTACTCCTTGTTGCCTCAAATAGCCCATACCCATGCCTTCCATAGCCAAATATCAAGAGCAACATTTCTACAAAATTCAACGTATTATAGAGCTACATTAGTAAGATGACACCTCTGATAAAGTTCCTATTTGGCACTAAATTTTAAACATGTCAATGGAATTTTATTACACACCCAAGAGGTCCTTTCAATGAATCATTTTGTGCATACTTAGAATTGTGACACACTAGGAGTTAACATCTGGCGAGGTGTTTCTTTAAAGAGGTTTTGAGCCTCATCATGAACACTATTTTGTGTATATCCACCATCTCATGTAATCCATTAACCAACCTCTCTTTACATAGATTTGGGAATGGGAAAAATGAGGGTAGCACGTAGACTATGAGCGAAAGATACAAATCTTATAGAGACACGTAGAATAATAAGAAAGGGTGCCTTCAATGTATTATACAAAAAATTTACTAAAACTAAAAGATAAAGAGCAGGGAAAACATGTTGCCAAGGTTGAGTGTGTGTAGCATAGGTGGTCATAAGTAGAAGTAGAAAACTAACATGGCTAGAACTCAAACCAAATGAGGTGCATCCTTAGTCTCAATCTTCTTCTACTACATATAACATTAAAATGGCAGAAGAAAGACAATTTTATTTCTTAAAGCATAAGGATATATAGCCCGTATGCCCAAATATCGATCAATTTTCTAAAGAGGATCCAAATTCTTGCTAGGCCCATACTACAAAAAAATCCTCTCTCGTGGATGCTTGAATCAAGACCATATCCAGATAATGAAATTTGAGGAAAATAATCAACATGCACCCATTTCTCGTAAGTTTCCTCCCGATAACGCGACAAATCGAGGAACAAAAAATATGTTTATTTTATTATGTGAGTTCATAACTCTACTTTACCATTGTCAAGCAAAGTAGAGCTCGAATATACACTCACCGCCTCTATCCAATTACTGCTATATTACAACATTACCCCGGGTTTCCTCGTGGTTGATGCCTAGGAATCTCAAATAATGTTCTTGTATTATTATGCAAGGAAAAGATAGGTTTGTGACTCTTCCACCTACCACGCCCTGAAAATGTGGCTCAATGTTAAAATTGAGGAGAATTACAAATGGGATGATGTAACGGACCATTAAATGTTGAATCATTCCCATTTTCAATTTTAGTAGTTCATTTATTTCAGGAATTTGTTTCTAGGTTGTAATTACTTTAGTTTATTATTTATGAGTCTTATTTACTAATTATATTAGTTTCCATAATTTCTCCATATTTGAGTGAAATAGGAAAATAACTCGTAATTAATTGGCTATTATTAGAGGTTGAAAGTCAAAATATGAGTCTTGCTTGTTAATTCCTTTTAGGGGTTTATAACTCCATGATGGTTTAGTTTTGGGGAAGTTATAGAAATAATTTGTAAAGTATTGGTTCTAAAAATAAAGTAGAGATTCACTTATTTCTCCTATTGGTTGGTTTTATATTGTTTTCCTATTTTATTCAAACAGAGTTTGTTGTAAGTTAAACATATATACATTGTGATATTTATATTGTAGGTAGTTGTGACTATTTAGAGTATAGTTGTGGATATGAATATGGATGTAAATGTTTTGTTACTTCATGAGGTGAGAAAGAGGATAACAACATTGGAAGAAGAAATATAACAAAAGACAAGTAAAGGAAGTTGCAAAAATTTGAGTTGGAGGAATTATGGTAGATGTTGAGCAATATGAGGCAAGAAATAATGAGAAAGAAAAGAAAAATAAAATTAAAACAAAGGGATTCAAGGGATGTGAGGAGGTGAAAACAATTGGAAGGAATAAATACTAACCTTGAGAAAGATCTCTTTTAAGAAAATAAAATCATAGAATCAGGATTGGCAAGAGATATAATTGTTAGAACAAACAAATATTAAATCTCTTGAGGAACCGACATGATTACTAGTGGATATAAGGACTTTAAAGATGCTCTACGAAGAATTTGAGAGAGAGCACATAGATGAATGGGATGAAAATGTTGACATGAGTTACCCTAAAAAGGTGAAATTATTGATGATTACTATGGAAGAGGAGAAGACGTAAAAGGTTACAATGAAGAAGAATGATGCCTATTACTAGGGGTTACCCAAGATGTTGCGTTATGGAAGAAATCAATGTTAAATATGAGTAATTGCAAAGAAGGAATCTCTTAGAGGCCCATATTTGATGAATTCAAATTTAATTTAGAGATCATGGAAGAAGAGTAGCTATATGGATGTCTTAAAAATCCTATAATTGATTAAAAGAAAAATAAGATCATCTTTTCCTTGGAGAATAAATGATAATGGTTAAGGGAAAGCTTAAGGAGAATCATATTTCATTGAAAGGAAATGGAGAGAAGAAGTTTATAAAAGAGAAACCTATGATTGTTCTAACAATAATAGAGAAGAGAACAGAGGTTGTGCTCAATGCATAGAGGGAGAGATCCTTAGTGTAAAGGACATAGGGGAAGGTGGTAGTGTAGGATATTATTTATCATTTTATTTTTCATTAGGAAAATTATTACACTTGGGTTATCCATACACTTGTTGTGTTAGATTACTTAGGTGTATTATTTGTGTGGAGTTAACTTACTAGCTGTGTTGAGTTAGCTTACCAACTATGTAGAGTTAGCTTGTTAGTCTTGTGGAGTTAACTTAGTTGTCGATTATCGTTAGTGGGATCTCTTGACCATTAATCTAGGTGGTACTTGTTGCACTTCCCTCCTATATGTATATCTTGATTATGTAATAACAAAATGATATTGTTATGGATTTCCATATATGATATTTTAGCTCTTTGGTCTGTAAATCTTGTTGTAAGGTTATTCTCGGTGAATTCCTTTCACTTATTAAATGTGGTGTGCTATTATCATCTAAGATCCCGATGAGTTCGAAAAATATTCTTATCATTCCTTCCATGGTATTAAATGTGGTTTTATTTTCATATTTCATGTTTGGTGAGGATCTAAAGATCCTAAAAATTCATGTCGAGGTCTTGGAAATCCATGGCGGAGGCAAAGGGAAAGAAAACCATTTATGGGTTTTTCTAGGTTTTGTGTGTTTTATTATGGGTTTTTATTCTATTTTTAGAGTTCATATTTTTGAGGATTTTGGGATCTTGGAAATTTGTGCCGAGGTTAGGGTAACTTCAAAATATGTGCGGGTGAGGTAGAAGGTGCGTAAAAATGATTTATGGGTTTTTCTAGGTTTTTCATTTGGTATTGGTTTTTTCTTCTTCTTCCGTTTGGAAGATCCACAATTGGAAATTTTATTTACAAATAAGGTAAATTGAGGAAGAGTGAAGGATTTTTTTTTTTTTTTTTAAAAAAATATTAAAGCACAATGTAATAAGCTTGTAAATTTTGATAGGAAACTCGAAATCGAGTGTCGTGTTTTTTAAAGTGCTTATTTTTGTGCTTGCTCCATTGGAACTATTTATTTCGAGAAACATGCTAAAATTATAAAATTTCCTTATTGTAATGCTTACTCAATTATAAAGTGCCAACATTTTAGGGGGTGTTGTACTCACATGTGGACACATTTTTGGCTGATCTCGATGTCCTAAATTTTTCAGTGTTGAATTCTTATATCTATTATTGATATTGAGAACAAGATGCTTTCCTTTGAAGTGTGTGGAATTCATAAGGATATGGTCAAATTTGTAGAACAAAATAAATCACTTAAATATAAAAATATCTTCTTCATAACCTCATTTATGACAAGGATAAACTAATACACTCCCTATAACAAACATTTGCTTTCTTAAAGCATAATACTCACATTGTGGACTTTAAAACACCTAATCATGTTCCCTATCCACTTGAAGATATTGCTCATGTACCCATTGACATTATTTGTTGGACATTGTGTATTTTTATTTTCATTGATGTCAACCCAATTTATGGAAAAGAGTGTCATGGTGTCATGTGAGTCTCCCTATGATGTTGTTTAGGTGTTAAGCATTAAAAATGAGTGGTTGTGTCAAGATTTGGAGTGTTTTAGGAGGTCTTGGTGCATGATCTAGTGAGCTGAGTCACTATATGAGATCTATTGAGTTGGTTGGATGTTTTTATTAGGTCATTCATGGTCCATGATTTTTTTAGGTGTCTATTGTTTTTATGAGGTCGGCGTGGTCAAGTCATGAGTTGTCATGGTTAAGTCAGGTCATTCCCTGACTTATTTCTAGCCCTAGATCATGAAGAATGAGATAGAGATATGATAATTATAGCTGATAAGTATTTTTGAAGCATGGAAACAATTTTATGATAGTGTACCTAAGGTGTGTGATGAGTTTTAAGTCATAATTCAGAGGTTTGGTGCTTTATAAGGTCATTGGGAAGCAACAGGCAAGTAAACATATGTAAATGAGATTGGATGGAGAGTTTGAGTGATATTTGGGATATGTGATGAGTTTTAGTAGTTAAATGATGTTTTCATGATGCTTCATGACAAGTTTTGGGTAAAAGTGCTGAAGATAATTGTAGATACGCAAATTTTGGAAAAATTGGGTAACTTACATTGTGATTTTAAAGTAAATATGAACCTTCGATGCTCGTTGTGAATTGTATGCATTTAATTAGGACATGATATATTTGGAATATATTATAAATTAATTTATTAAGCTTTCAAAAAAATAATGAGGTGGTTTGATTGTCATGTTTTTATGAACGATCGTTAAGAAGGTAAAGTGGTTTAAAACCCTAGCTAAACCCTAGCTAGAGAAGCTTGGAGAAAAGTGAGTATACCATCCTATTTTTAATTGGTTCTTAAAAATTATTGATTTTATGTTGTATAGGAGTCTTTCATATTTCCAGAAAGGTATATTAGAGATTGTGGTGATATGTGGGCCCCACCTGAATTGGCTTGTTTCTAAATATTTCCAGTTTGTGGATAAGTTTTGAGAAGAAGGTAATGGATAAATTAGCATTTATGATATTATATCTGGAGTATATATATATATATATATATGTTAGTGAAGGTTTCATGTCATGTTTATGCTTAAAAATTTGAAAGTGTGCCCTATTTTTGAAGACTAGTCAAAGGGCAATTTTGGGGCAATTAGAAGTAGTCTTCAATAAAATTGACTTTTTGTAGGAGCTACAATAGGATTTATGAGGTGATTCAAGATTTTTGGAAAGATAATTCAGATATATTTAAATTTATATAATTTTTTTCCTCATTTTACGATTTTAGATATGATTTCTAGTTAAGTTTGTGAGTAATAGTAGTTTTGGCTTTGTAGGACATGATAATGTTGGCTAAAAGAATGAGTTGTTTTGATCGATGAATGAGTTGATCTTTGTTATCACTTGTTACATTAATATGGGTGAATTTTTCATTTATTTAATTTATTTATATATCTTTAAAGTGACATCAATGGTGTAAAATAGTTGGGTTTGTAAAATAGGTTTTTAGGCAGCTTGATTTGTTGAAGAGAAAAGTTGATGTGATTTGAACTAGGGGATGTTTCATGAGCTCTAACTTGCATATATCTACTTTAAGGGTATTGGTATTTAAATATAGTTTTCAGATGCCATATTTTATGTTTTCTTGGGTGTTCTTGAGGCCCAAAGGGGAAATGAAGATGCTAGAAGCAACATTTTTGTGAAGGTAATGAGCCAGTGGGCCCATTAAATGAAATAATTTGATTGGTTCATGTAAATTATGACCATATATGATTTTAAATTTCATATTACTCATGTGTGGTGAATTTTGGAGATTTAATAAAAATATTTTTGGCATGAGTGGATTTTTCTCATTCCAATGGTAGGTTTTTTAGGATTTTTGGTGCATGGATGAAGGTTTTTGGCATGGTCGACCTATATGGATCATATGTGACTATTGTAATGGATTTATTTGAATTTATAAATTTTTATGGGTTGAATTTATCATGAATGATTGACCTCCTTTAGGTTAGAAACAATAAAAGCATATAAAAGCATGTTTTTGGGTCATTTGAGTGCTAGTCTGATAAGGGGGAAAAGTGTGACATATAGGAGAGTGTTTTGCAGGTATGAAGGAATGATTTGAATGATGATCAGATTTTTTTCAGGTTGAGGAATTTTTCACAACATGTTTTCAAGAGTGTATAGGCAAGACAAGTTGATAAGGAAGAAGATAGATCAAGTTTGAAGACTTAGGGTTTGAGCTAGGGTTTGTGAGCTGAATAAGTGATCTTCATCAATTGTGAAGAAGAAAAAATCAGATATCAAAAATCTTAATGATACTAAGTTGGTTCTTAGTCATCCTAGGGGTTGTAGCCTCCTTTTGGAGTTTTTCTTCATTAAATTAGGGGTTGGTGCTCCTTGTAGGGTTGGTGCTCTACTAAACTAGAGTTTGGTGCTCCTTGTGAAGTTGGTGCTTCACTAAATCTATTTTTTTTGTGTAATATAAGCAGGTTTGTAGTGATTTTTCTTCCCCATGATGGTTTCCCACTTACATAAGATATTTTTATGTTTTGTACTTTGTTTCATTCTTTTTATTGATGTTACATATCTTAATAATCTTACATGGTTATGAATGTTGTATTAACAATCCAATGATGAATGTATGGCTTGGTTGATGAAATAAAAATCATTATAGGACTAACTCACCCCCTCTCATTTTGTTGTGATTCCAAAAATTGATATCAAAGCGGTTCCTTATGAAGCAAGTCTAATAGACTTGAAGGAGATCCTAGAAGCACAATATGGCTAAGAAGATCAGAAAATAGAATCAAGAGTTGAAATCCATGGCCAAGAAGGATGAAGAAACCATCAAAAACCTCAAGATTCAATTGGAGAAGGCCATTTCAGATTTGAGTACAAAGGAAGAGGAATGTGAAAGATTTAAAATCAAGCCTTGTGATGTGTGTATGCATGGACAAGATGATCTCAAAGAGATGGTGTTTGATTTACAAGTAGACCTAGCATTTCATAGGATGGAGAACATCATATTGAAGTCTAAAATCAAGGATATGAAAATTGTTCTTAAGGCCAAGGAAGAAGAATGTGATAAGTTTAAGGAATAAGTACAAACCCTAAGGGTCAAAAGAGATGAAGAGCCTAATCTAGCAGATCAAGGAGCTATTTCTAGTTCCAAAGGAAGTGAAGATGATGGTGTTCATGGAAAAAGGTCTATTCAATACCTAATCCTATTAGAAAACCAAATGTAATAAGGTATGTAAAATTTCATGGTTATTGTTATGCTTGCAATGGTTATGGTCATAGAGAAAGGGATTGTAGGAAGTTTTTCAGTTGTGTGTACCCTTAGAGAAATGGAAAATATCACAAGAGTGATCAGTCAAGGGAAGGAAAGAGGTTTTTTTATCATAGGTGTCATCACAAGGGTCATATTGCAAAGGTTTTTCTCTCATGAATCATCTAGACAAGTGAATAAGGTTTAGAATCCCAAAGTGAAGGAAGTATGGTTTCAAAAATAAGTCAAAGGATAATCAGATTCATTCAAGGTGATTGAGAATTTAGAAGCCAAGGACATTCCTAGTACAAAATAAGATGATTCCTAGTCCAACCAAGAATGATAAGAATACTATCCATGTAAGTAACATCAACAAGTCCATGTCCAATAAAGGCAGCATGTTTTCCATAGTTGAAGAAGATAAAACGAGTTTACATTCCTTAGTACATGAGAAGATGAAAAATAATCATTTTTGGGAGACCTCAAAAGTTGTTAGGTATGTCATTTGTTCCATCTGTGAGTTTTTGGGTTATTATTTGTTAGGTGTATTATTTTTTTTAGGTTCGATTAGTCGTGATGTGATCTAATGTGAGATTTAGGTGTGTTCCTAAATTTTTTTCTTGTAAATATAGTGAGTAATATGTCATGTCATGTTAGATAGAGGTCATGTATTTATTCAAATGTATCAATAATATGTGTGTGTATTTCAAGAGTGTGGTTTTGTGATAATTTGTGTCATCTATTGTGGATATGTGAAGGTACTATCAAAATTAATATCATCTTAGTAAGTTAGTCCAAGTAAACAATTCATAAAGTTGTTTAATAAGTCCAAATCTAAGTTTCATCACTATCATAAAGATATAGGTCTGTGTCATGAAAAATTTATGAGTGTAATCTATTCAAAGTTTCTCTTTAAAGTCTTTTGAGTCAATCATGAAGCCTAATTAAGTTGTTTGTTGGTATTATTTCATGGTTAAATTCTGTTAAGAAGTCTTATATGACATCATGGTTATCAATTGGTTCAAAGATAGAGTCTATTCATTCATCTTGAGATTTTGAAATTCTAAACTATAGTGCTCTAAGTTGTTTACTCCAATTCATAAGAAGTTGAAAGATACACGATCCATCAATAGAGATGTCAAAAGTTTCTCAAGTCTATTAGATGAGCTTGTTGGGTTTTTGAGTATGAATTCAAAGGTTCATCCATATGTTAAAGTGTTTGAGTTAGCATTTGAAGGTATAAAGGTAGTTCTTTCATTTATGTGTGTGTGTCACTCTAGAAAGGTATGATTATAAATTAAATTATTAAAATGTATGGTTCCTTTAGAAGTCTTGAGTCGATGAGTCGATGAGCCTGTTCTTATCCTTATTGAGTATGCTAGTATAAGGTGTGTCTTTTCTCTCTGTATGAAATGTCCAGTATGGAGAGTTAATGTTAGGTGTCTCCACCTGATTGATGTGTCTTGAAGTATTTTCTAAGGTATATAATGGGTAAATAAAATAAGTTTAAATTTGTAATACAATGAATAGGAGGTTGAGAAAAAAATGATGAGCCACTAATGCTTATTGATGCACTCGAGTGGTCTAGTCTTAGTTGAAGGTCTATATATGTAAAAATGTGGTTCCTTAAAGAAGATTAAGTTATATCTCAAGGTATTATTTGGAATCGGTTATCAATAAAGTCAGTATATAGTTTTTAAATATGTCTTGATTCCAAAAGTGTATCAATATGCATGAAAATTATTTAATCTAGTGATCTTTTAAAATTCATTTCAAGGTCTATTTAGTCCTATATACCATGTTTATGATATTCATGTATCATGATGCATGTGTGTCTTAGAAGTGGGTTTCATCTCAAGATTTCTTGTGAGCTTTAACTCAATAACATATGCCATGATGAGTTGTGTATTGGTCTATCAAATGTCCATCTTTGGTAAATTTCATAGTATGATTTCAAAATATCTTTGTGATGATGCTTGTTTATATAATGATGATTAAAGGAGATTTGTATCACAACTTATGTCTCAGTCGAGTCATGTGGAATGTCCTTTCAAGATTTTTGTATATTACAAAGTAAATGGTGAAAAATAAGAGGTCTCAATCTAAGTTTATTGTGGAGTAGTTAGTCTTTGGGTTCCACATTCTAGTTACAAGCATCAAGATGTTTGAAATGTTTTTATGACCTCTAAGAATGTGGTTTTGGAGCATGATCATAACTTGGGAAGAGGTTTTCCAATTGTAGGGAGTGTAATAGGGTTCTAAAAGTGCATTATGACTATGTTAGGAGTCTTATACTCGATCAAGTGTCTTCAAAATAAGGGGTGTGCATCATTCTCAAGGATTGAAAGAGACTCTAATTTGATTAGCTACTCTCACTTTGAGGTGTGATTGAATGATTTTTTAGGGTTACAAGTTAAGGTTTTGCATTGGAGCATAACTATAAAATGTTAAGTGGTTATGATACTCAAATATCTTGTGGTTTTAGCCTAGTAAGAATCTTCATGGATTATTTTTCTATGAAGATCCATTATTACTATGCTTAAATAACCTACTCCATGAATTTTTAACATATTATGACAAAATTTTAGACCTAAAAGATTGTAATATATTTTCTTCATGGTGTTACAAGTATGTTGGAGGAATGATGCATTTAGTGTATACACTTGATAGAAAGATGAAAGACTCTCCTAGTCTTGATTGAGTAGTTATAATATATTTTGATTTGATAAGAAAGACCTCATGAAGGTAAGAGGTTTGGTGGAAGTTAGTTTTCACACTCAAAATGACAGTGAACTTGTTATCTCTCAAATTTTTGAATGTGATAGACAAATCTTCAAGTGCTAAGAAAATTTAAGGGCTAGAGGGACTAAATAAACATATATATGTTTATTCAAGAGTAATAGAACATGAAATAAGGTTTGAATCAAAGAAAAAAATTAGTGTAGAGCCAAAGAGTTTAAAGTTCAAGTGAGTAAGATATGCTCAGGAGTGTAATGAAGAAGAGCATCAAGAATCCCTAGTAAGTGTTATCTCAGTCAAGAACTTGAAGAGATTATGAGGATACTAGACATAGTGAAAAATGTGCTAAGTGTAATGACAATCAAAGGTTCTCAAAAAGTTTCTACAATGGATTCAAGATTAAGATTGATTATGGTGGACATTAGATGACTACATACAGGCCTCGGTAGTCCTATTCGAGACAAGGGAATACTATTGTTCTCTCAAAAAGTGTGGAGGATGAATATGGTGTACAAGGGATTGAAACAGAGTTGTAATGACTACATAAAGAAAAATTGAGGCAATAAATGTCATTGATGAGTGTGACAAAGATATGAAGGGTCATGAATTATTATAGATGGTGGGAATGTGTGCAATGCTTGATAAAGTTATTCTATGATCAATGAACTTCATGAAATCAATGGTATATATTACTTGTATGACATCATTCAAAGAAAAAGAAGACTCAAAATATTCAAATATGTTATAGTATGATGGCAAGAACATGGAAAATGTATGTCTATATATACATGTCTATACATAATATTTGAGGTAGGGGAGCATGATTGGGCATTTAATATACTAAGAGGAAAAAGTTGTGAGAGTCTACTGGGGTAAGTGAGTTTTTAAGACAAAATATGAAGTTGTTTTAAAATTATAAGGTCAAAGAAATGTTTTCAAGTACTTAAAGAAGGTCAAATTTCATCATAAAAAAGGTAAGTGAGACACTGAAAGGAAGCTTCATGGACAGTGATGAATTGATTTAGCATCTTGATGATTCATATTGAAGGTAAGTGCTTTAAGTTTTGCATTTTCAATGAGAGATAGGTTGTACAAGTCCAGGAGGAGTCATAAGGAGTTATGAAAAAAATTTTTTTCAACCTCTAGAACATGGAGAGCTTGACCAATTTTTCACTCGGAATGAGCTTTATAGACATTGATCAAAATGGTAGTTTTGACTAGTCTTGAATGCAAATTTTGTAGTATTGAGAATGGAATTGACCTAGATATGGATAAGAAATGTGAATGAAGTAAAAATGGATGATATGCTGAGGGGGAGCTATTTTTTTTCTCTTATCAGGTCCGTAGGATCATCATATCTTGAAGGACTAAGAAAAGAGATTATACGAGTCTCAAGGGGAGCTTCTTGTGCATGTAAGTAAATTCTTGCATTGTTTTCATTATTTCTAGTACTTTTTTTGGCATTTATCATGGTTTATCACTATAGTAGAATTTTTCATAGATGTAAAATAGAGAGAGAGAGGCATCAAAAACATGGTATTGTGGTCATGTAGGTGTTTATCTTGTTGGTTGTCATCAATGTTTTGAATGATGGTTTCCATCAATGAAAAAGGGGAGATTGTTTGAAATTATATTTTTGTATTATAATTGATGTCAACCCCATTTATAGAAAAGAGTGCCATGGTTTTATGTGAGTTTCCCTATGATGTTTTTTAGGTGTCAAACATGAAGAATGAGTGGTTATGTCAATATTTGGAGTGTTCTAGGAGGTCCTGGTACATGGTCTAGTGAGCTCAGTCATTATATGAGCTCTATTAATTTTTTTGGATGTTTTAATGAGGTCAACATGGTCAAGTCATGAGTTGTCATGGTTGAGTCAAGTCATTCCTAGCTTGTTTCTAGCCTTGGATCATGCAGAATGAGGTATAGATATGTGAATTAGAGATTATGAGTATTATTGAATCATTGTAAAAAAATTATGACAGTTCACATAAGGTGTGTGATGATTTTTAGGTAATAATTTCGAAGTTTGGTGCTTCTATGAGGTCATTGGGAAGCAATAGGTGAGAAACAAATAAGTAAGCATATGTAAATGAGTTTGGATGGAGAATTTGAGAGATAGTTGTGATATGTTGTGAGTCCGAGAAGATAGAGGATATTTTCATGATGCTTCATGAAAATTGGTATGTGAAAGTGTTGAAGATATGTAAGTTTTGGAAAAACTACGTAAGTTATAGTGTGATTTTAAAGCAAATATGGAACTTTTGATGCTCATTGTGAATTGTATGATTTTCATGGGGACATGATATATTTGGAATATATTATAAGGTAAGTTATGAATATTTCAAAAAAATAATGAGGTGGTTTGATCGTCACATTTTTATGAACAATCGTTAAGAAGGTAAAGTGGTTTGAAACCCTAGCTAAACCCTAGCTAGGAGAAGCTTGGAGAAAAGTGAGTATACCAACCCAATATTTATTGGTTCTTAAATAGTGATGATTGGATATTGTAGATGACTCTTAAATATTTCCATAAATGTATATTAGAGCTTGTGGTGATATGTGGGCCCCACCTAAATTGGGTTGTTTATGAAGAGTTCTTGTTTGTAACAAAGTTTTCAAAATAAGGTAATCACTAAATTAGCATTTATGATTTATATGGATTTGATATATATTTTCATGAAGTTTTTAGGTCATGGTGATGCTGAAAAAGTGCAAAGTGTGCCCTATTTGTGAAGACTAGTCAGAGGGCAGTTTTGGGGTAGTTAAAAGTAGTCTTTAATAAAATTGACATTACATGAGCCATATGAGGATTTAGGAGGTGATTAAAGTATTTTTGGAAAGATAATTCTGAAGCTATTTCAAGTTAAATAATTTTTTTCATGTGGTGACAGGTTTAGATATGGTTTCTAGGTCATTTTGTGGATAAGAATATTTTTGGCTTTGTAAGACATGACATTGTTGGCTGAAAGAATGAGTTGTTTAAGGCATGTGATAAATGGGTTGATGATTGATATCACATGATAAGGGAAGAGGTGTGAATTTGTAATCTATTTAATGAATTTATATATTTAAAAGTGAAATTAAGGGTGACAAATATCTAATTTTACAAAATAGTCTTTTGGGAAACTTGATTTGGTGAAGAAAAACCTTGTTGTGGTTTGAGTGGGAGATGTTTCATGAGCTCTAACTTGAATAGATGTATTTTACAGGTATTTGTATTTCCATGTAGTAGTCACATGCCATAGTTTATGTTTTCTTGGGTGTCATTGAGGTCCAAATGTTAAATCATGATGTTATAAGTAGTTGTATGGTGAAGGTAATGAGCAAGTGGGCCCATTAAATCAAATAATTTTATTGTTTCATATAAATTATGACTATAAATGATGTTTAAATGTCATATTAATCATGTTTGGTGATTTATCAAGATTGAATAAAAATATTTTTGGCATGAGTGGATTTTCTCATTCTAATGGTAGGGTTTTGAGGTTTTTAGTGCATGGATGAAGGTTTTTGGCATGATGACCTATATGGGTCATATGTGACCATTGCAATGGATGTATTTGAATGTTATTATGTTTTATGGGTCTAATTTATCATGAGGGACTGAAATCCTTTAGGTTAGAAAAATGAAAAGCATATAAAAGCATGTTTTTGGGTCATTTGAGTGTTAGTCTTGCAAGGGGAAATGTGCGACCTAGAGGAGAGTGTTTTTCAGGTATGAAGGCATGATTTAAAATTTAGTCAGATTTTTTTAGGTTGAGGATGGTTTTACACCATGTGTGTAAGATTTTAGAGTCAAGAAAGGATGATAAGGAAGAAGATAACATAAGTTTGAAGACCTAGGGTTTGAGCTAGGGTTTGTGAGTTGAATAAGTGATCTCAATCAATTGTGGCAGCCTCAAAATCTGAGATAAAACATATTAAGGAGGATAAGTTGGTTCTTAGTCATCATAGGATGTTTTATCCTCCTTGTGGAGTTGGTGCTTCACTAAGTTAGGGTTTGGTGCTCCTTGTAGGGTTAGTGATCCGTTAAAACTAGGGGTTCTTACTCCTTGTGAAGTTAGTGATTCACTAAATATATTTTCTTTATGCACTACAAGAAGAATTTCAGTGGGTTTTCTTTCCCATGAGGGTTTCTAACTTACATATGGTGTTCTTGTGTTGTCTACTTTTAATCTAATTAACTAAAATGAGGAAATTAGAAGTTAATTTAAGAAGTACAAAATTAAATAAGATCTAACCAAACAAGGAGAAATGGACCAAGAAACTAAGAAAGTAGATATTTGAAACCCTAGAGTAAAAGAGAGAGAAAGAACTCATCTGATTTGATGATCTTGTTAAAATGTTTCGTAGAACTAGCTAGAGAAAGCTGGAGGAGGAATCATTTGTCTTTGAGGTCCATAAAAGTGAAGATCTCAGGTAGTTTGAGTGGACTCGAGAACTTGGATAGGTATAGGTGTTCCTATACGAACCTAGTCTAAGATATGGGTGCCCTGGTATGTGAAACATCTTTGTAAATCTTCTCCAAGGTGTCGCTAAGTGATCATCAGTGTTTTCTTCTGACGCACTAGCTTTGTTGGGTGTGCGATATTGCTCTTAAAATTAGAAATGGAGATGAAACTTGTAAAACCCCAAGACAAAAATCAAACCCCTAAAAAGGAAAAATGCATTTCAAGGGGTTGGACAGTCCTCAGTGGCCACAATGGTGGACTTACTAATTGAAGCGCTACATTACATCTTAGACCGATGTAGTTCTATGAGCTTGTGTGTCTAATCATACCCTAGGTGCTCTTATGTTAGTCACACTTTTTGAAAGTAGAGAGCAAAAAATATGTGTATAAATGTAATATAATGGTGGATGGAATAGAATAAACTTCCCTCCTATGCACTATGATGCAGATGAACCAAAATTGTGCCTTATGATGGATCTAGATGGATGAAAATGGAGCCTTTGATGGATACAACCTTAGGTGATGATAGTAGTGATTATTGCTTGGTCCCTCATTATTGTCTCATTACTTTATATTTATATGGTTCTTTTGTTGAAATTTCATAATTAACCCTAAAGAGGTTGACCACCAAAAATATAGAATGCTCAAAAGGATAGAAAATTCCCAAAAAGTGGTGAGAAAGTGGAAAGAGGATCAAGGCACCCGACTAGAACGGGGAACCTATGGGTGCCCTAATACTAGCTCTGGGCACCCTCTGATCAATGCTGAAATGATGAAAACAATAAAAATAGCTGGGAAAGTATGTGCTAAAGGTCGGCGGTGATGACAGAAAGCAAAGTAAAATATCCAAAAGATGGGAGTTAATTAGGAGTTTCTTCACTCAAAACCATATGAATAGTAGTATGAGATCAGGACTAAATAATGTCCGAAGTGCATGATTTTGTGTCTATATTTTACCCCACTTTATGTTGGTGAGAGGCGCTCGGTAACATAAAGCAAACACGAATGTGTACACGATGTCCATATAGAGTGATGTAGAAAGTGTGTTGATGGACTAGAAAAATAATGGAATGATAAAATAGTGAAGCGTGGAAGCTAAATATGAAAAAGTGGTGAGTGGTGTGAACCTAGGGTTGAAACACGTGTGTATTTTCCAATGTGTTTGATGTACCTACACATTTGTATGAGGTGTGTGTTGTAGAAATTTTTGTTATTGTTGTTGTTTCTTGCTTGCTTCTCATACAATCGTACTATAAGGAGAATATGATCAAGTAGTAAAATACACATGTATATATGTCAAAAATGCATGTAAAGACGCATGTATATAGAAAAAGTATGTAATGGAAAAAATGTAAAAGGAACATGTGCACCTGATCCATTATGAGAGAAACGGTGTAGAAAGGATATCTTGTCTTTGTGAGTTTATTGGGCGATCTCATACTACCCTATCCAAAGAAGTGTAGGGAGAAAGTTGCATTATTCTCCAACATGTAACTACTTCCACGATGAACATATAAAGATATCTTTGTACTACCTAGGTTTTTAGGTGATTCGATGCCACTTGACCAAAGTAGTGTAGGGAATAATTTTGATGTATCCTCCAACCTCTAACTACTCCCCAAAGTGATACGGGAAATTTAAAGCTGTAAAATATACCGTGTATGGGTTTCGTATCTGGTCTAAACCCACTTGTTGTATAACCCATAATGTCATGAGTGAAAACTAAATTGACTGCTGCGGTTTAAAATTGTTTTATAGTATTTAAAAACCCAAATGATGTCTCCCTCTTATGGGGCACATGTGACATCACGATGGAGAATGTAGCCCTAAAAGAGGACCAACTACATAAAATGTTCCATGCGATGGGAAGGGAATGCACAACCTTGTAGAAACCAAGGCACAAACAAAAAGTGGCTAGAAACAAGTGTTAGTAAGAACAAGCATGCATGTAAAACAAAAGTGTATGATACAGAGACAAGTGTAATAAAGGATGCAAGTAAACATGAAAAAATCCAAATAGAGACCACCAAAGTGGATTTCAAACATGGGACATCAGTCATGATGTCATAAGACATGAAAGGCCACAATGGTTGTATACAACAAACAAGTGTGTACAAAAAATGAAGGGCAAGGTCCACATACAATAGAAATTAAAAAAGCAAGTAAAAACAATAGATAACCATGTAAGTAAGTAATCATACAAAAAAATTTTACACATAAAGCACCCGTTAGCATGTTAGAAAAATAACTCATATGTCAAAAGTGTGTATAAGAAAGTAATATAGAGTGTTGAGTACAAAATGAAATAATAACACCTACAAGAGACGGATGTTGATTCCCATAGCGACCAGTTGTAGGAGTGGTAGGAGGTGAGAATCCCTACTGTGTGTGAGAGACATGTACCTACGATCAAAAATAGAAAAGGATGTGAACGTGCATGTGTGTATGGTAAAGATAATGACATATAAGAGATCTAGCTAGCATGTGTAATAAGTGATCATGAATAAGAAAATGTAAGCAAGAGTAAAAGCAACCAAGATATGCAACATGTTTTGGATAGATGGAATGGAATGCATAATGGATGGTAGGAGCCATGTGCTCCCCAAGTGAATGGAGTTGTATGTAGTGAGGTTCATTTAGTATGCCCCCTCAAAGCAATTAAGAATGAACCGAAAATGAGAGTTCATCATCGGTAAATGGTGAATTGTGTGTTGTGTCTAAAATGTTGTGATGAGTATGTATGTGTGATTATATGTGTCCTTGAAATGAACACGTGATGATGTAGCCTAAAGCATATATATGATGATGAGATGAGTAGAGGGAGTGGTGATGTATCCTAAAGTGTGTACCACTACAAGATGAAGGAATAGGTGACCATTTAGCCTGTAGTGTATGTCACTAACCTAGTAATATCACATGATAGAAGGTTGATTGATGAACGTGTGTGTATGATAAGGTCCATTTGATTGGTAAATCCTCAAAAATTGAGTATGGATTGAGGAACTAAAGTGCATCATAAGGTAGTGATTTCCACACTTAGAATAATATGTAGTATGTGTGATGATAAAATACGACAATATGATGTGGAAAAATCATAATATGTGATGTATAATATGTAATTAAAGATGTGTAGATAGTCTAATAATGTGAGAGTGTGTGAAATGTAGTATGTAGGATGAGTAGTATATGATGCTAGACTCGTAGACAATGGGAGTGTGACACAAACGTGATGAATATGAGCATATTATGTAGGATATGTAGATGTGCCAATGTCAATATCCAAATAATGTAAAGTGAATGCCAAATGCAAAATGCAAGATGTATGGATAGCCTAAGAGTGTGAAGTGTGCCCTATGTAGGAGGAGTAGTATGTAATGTTTGACTAATGTTGGGTTTTAAATTTGCATTTGGGATGAAACCATAGTCAAGTGAAACAAACAAGTCCCTCCCTTTGATGGGAGAGGTTCCCTTATTAAAAGAAAAGGATAAAAATATATACAAATGTATAACTTTCATTAATTTGTGGTCTTCTAATATCTTGGAAATGCATCTTCTACAAGGAAAATTATTAGCACAAGAGGATGGAGGAATGAAGGAGAGGATGGAGGGAGAAGAAGGAAATACTTTCATGGAAAATAGATTACAAAGAAAACCCTTATTTGCATTAGACAAATTAAATATAGAGAAGAGCCATTCACGTTTTTACCAGATACAATCCAACAGACACAAAGTTCTTCAAAATTGAATTCACAAGAACACAATGTTTCTTCACATATTAGAGATTAAATGATTCTCAAACCAGAGTAGAGGAAGAAAGAGAAACAAAGGGATAGAAGAGAAGATATTGTATTGATTATTTTCGGTTCAAAATTACAGTCTCGACATATCAAAACTATAACCCCAAAAATGGCTTCTAGAACCCATCAAATAGCTCATGAAAAGTGTTTATAACTTCCTCCAGACAAGAAAAATGGTTTGAAAATGGATTTCATCCTTCATGCCCTTCAAAAATCATCCAATCGTGAAGAAAAACCATGGCGGAAAACTAATTGGCGCAAATACATAGACATTTCATTTTATTTGCCAGTTTTAATATGAACCATTGATTTGTTGTTAAAACATTCAAATCAGACCATCCACATGGAAGGAGAAGATTGGAGCAGGTGCGGGAAGTCCCCTTTCCATTTTGTGATTTTCTATGTTTTGGCACTTTCGAAGAAATTTCCCCGCAGCCCCACTTGACTTTTTGACTTGGACACATGGTGGGCTATGATTGGAAATGGGGTCGCGGTGCAATTATAAACATTTTGACCTTTTCTACAAAATGGCACAAAATCTCATTTACCTCTGCTGGCTCGTAGCTCCAATTCAACATGGACATGTGGCACAATCTGGTTAGAAATGGGTGTGTGGCTCTTGTTATAACATTTTGACCTTTTCTGTAAAATGGTTCAAAATCTCATTTATCTCTGCTAGCCCGCTGCTCCGCATTGGCTCTTTGGACATGTGGCACCCTTAGATACACTGTGGGTTATGGGGAAAATGGCTTACCTTAACACTTCTTAACCTTTTGGGCAAAAGGTTAAAAACCATGAAGTCTTTCATGGCTCTACCGGCTCGATTCAAAGATGATACGTGGTAGTAACCTATTCGTGGTGGGCCTCAATAACCATTCCTTTCATCTTCTCCATGTGGGCTCATGGGTCAAACTTCGCCCACTTATCCTTTTTCAAAAAAATCAAAGTGCACAAATACCCCCGCATCTCCGCTAGTCCGCCAAGGGAAAATTAGACCACTTATCCCCGCCGAGCCATAACTCAAAAAGTACAAAGAGTTAGGAGGACTTCTTTACCTTTTTGGAAATGGGAAGAAATTTTCCATCTGATGAAGTGATTTTCATGAGCCCTCCAAGTATTAGAAAGTTCCAAATTCAAAAATACCTCTTTTCAAGTATAATTTAAGGGCACCAACTCAAATTTTGCAATTTTAGACTTAGAAATTAAAGGGAAATTTGAGGGTGACAACAACTGGCTCTTTCTAGGGATGACTTGGCTTGAAACAAAGGCACAAGGCAAGATCAAGAACAATAGACCAACTCTGGGAAATGAAGACTAGTGCCTTATCCATTGGGAGATAGAGTCAAGAGGCAAAACCAATACAAGACAACACACATAAGGCAGGAAAGGAAACAAAACAAAAACAAAGACTATACACAATGTACAAAGGGAATTCCTAATCACATAAGAATTTACACAACTCCAGAGATAGGCTAGGAAAAATAAGTTCCTTTGTGGAACATCCAAGTAAAGGTATGAGATACCCATGACTTGAAAATGAGAAATTGAGCACACCAAAACCTCATGTGAATACTATGTGGCTTGAAAATAAAAACTGAGACAAGAAGGCCACCCAAATAATGATACCTAAGACTGAAAACATCCAATTCTTGTGAAAATTTGAATACCTTCCCAAAGCTCCTCTTTTGTGAAAGAATGATGCCATCCAAAATCTCATAAAATGCATGGCTTCTTCCAAACTGATCTCTGTACTCAACCAAAGTATGACAATTGGATTCAAGACAAGATCCAATCTTTGCAACACCAACTCCCTGCTTCAGTGAACTGCTGATCACATCTATGTGATAAGTTTGACAACTATCATGACATAGATCTTGAAACCCATGTATTTCCAAAAAAATTCCTTGTAACAACCTTCAAGAAAAATTGGGAAAGAAGCACCAAATGACTCATCATTATCATTTCCTTCAACCTGAATATTTGTTGTTTTATCCTTAGAGAACATGCCTTCTTCATTCTTCCAACACTCCATAGAATACACTAAAACAAAGATATTAAAATCAGAATTTTGAAGAGAAGATTCCAAGCATGAAGTTCCATCTTCTATCCATTTTGGGAGACTACCAAAAGATCCATGTGCACATATTTTATCAGCAAAAATAATAGGAGAATTAATGCCTTCGCTGATTTCATTTTTTGCAAGTACAGACATTTTTTTATCATGGAAAGAATTTGAAACAACAAGAGGATGATTGAAAACAATATTCATCTCTAAAATTGCAATTATTCAACCATGGGAAAGAGAGAAGTCTGATCCATCTTTTTATGACAAACATCCACCTCCACAAGCAAGGATCATTTCTTTTTTTTAAAAAACATTCAGCCTCAAAGCACATGACATATATTTCACAAACTCTATTGCAGATTGGAAAGGATTTTTGATTTGTTTATCTTCTTCATTAATGGAAGAAGTGTTACATTTGCATACCTCAGATGGAGCAACAAGAAGGAATTCATTGCTAGAATGGAGATAATGTAGAGGGATGAATACCTGAAAATGTGAGGAGTCATAATGAGCAGCATTAAGAAATGCAGAACATTCTCTTTTTTGTTGCAAGGAATTCCACATTCATTGTCCAAAGAGTTTGGGAGAGGAAACAACAAAGATTCTGGAGTAGTGAAAAGATCAGCCTTAGCAGTCTTTCTTCTTGGCAAAAATTCAATGGAGAAAGCATCCAACAATCCAATAGAATCCCAAACAAGATCTCTGTAACACCTCAACCTTCTATTCTTCACTTGACAAAGATTTCTAACTTGTTTTACAACCAGCTCTAAATCTCCATGGGAAAGAAGATTTCTCACTCCCATTTCCTTTGCACTTTTCAAACCAAGGATGAGAGCTTTATAACCAGCTATATCATTTGCATTTTCAAAATAGAGTTCAGGAAAGAAAGAATGAACCTTGCCTTCAGGAGAGATTAGCACCATGCAAGCTTCAGAACTAACTGAAGAGCAGCCTCTATCAAATTCCAAGATCCAGACACCATTAGAATCAAGCCAAACTTCCTTTGGTAGACTTACCTCATCAGTTGACATGACCATGTAATTACTATGCCCAATGTCTGCATACAATATTTGTGCTTTTGGATCATCTATTTTTTGCAATATATTTAGCCTGCTTCTCAGGAAGCAACTTCCTCATCTTACCATTAACTGGGATAATGGCATGTGACCAATCCATTTGGATTTCTCCTCCCACATCCTTGCAAAAATTTCTACTCAACAACATGCCATAGGAAGGAGGAATGTCAGCAACTAAGATGGTTGCCAAAACCTTTTTCTATGGCCAAGCAATGAAAGCTACTTGTGCATCCTTGATTCTCCCAACTAAAGGCACTTCCCTACTCTCCATAGAATAAGAATAACCATATGTGTGAGTAAGATTAAGGCCCAAGGCATGAGCTACTTTAGCAGGCATTATATTGTCGGATGCTCTAGAATCAATAACATAATTACTAAGCTTTTGGCCTACTATAAGGAGAGTCACATAGAAAGGTCTGATTTTATCATTAGGTGATGTGACAACAACTACAAGATTTGGTTAGGAAGGGAATAAGGAGTTGGAAAATTAACTTTGGAAACATGGGATGGGATTTTAGATTGGAGTTGACAAAATCAACCATTTTGGCAAAGGATTTGGGATGGGTTTGGTAAAACTCAGCCTCAAAAATCTGAACCTTAGTTATCTTTATGTGATCAATAATATCAAAGGATCCATATGTGGATGGGGTATAATTACAAGGAATGGAAGAGACCTTATACCTATCATATTTATCATTTGACAAAACAAAATATTTAGAAGTAGAATTAGAAGGAGAAAAACCAACAAAGCTTACCTTTTGTGTGGAGGTGGTGGGGATAGGAGAACCTCTCTTTCAGCAGCCTGCACAACTTTCTCATTTTTGTTGTTTTGTTCTTGAGTCATGACAAAATATGACTCACTATTCATGTCATCCACTATATCATTATAATCATCCTCATCACCAAAAACTTCATTGGTGAGGAAGTTGCCTCTAGAATCGTCAGGCTGCTCCAACTCTTTAGCAACATCTTCTTCTTGATCATCATACAATTCATTCTCTTCTTCATCATCGGGTTTAAGGACTTCACATGTTGCATTGGAAAACACTTTGAGAGGTGGACCTTCAATTGCCAACCTGGTTTGAGAAGAAGGAAGTATGTTCCTTAGTTGAAAATTCTTTCTTGGAACATCCTAGTATGGAGCATGTTGAGCCAATTGTTTTTATTCGCAATGAGGTCATTAGCCAAATTTTGTACCAACCGATCCGAATTACCTCTAGGAGAAGAGGGAGAAGATGATGTCTTGGATTTATGGGATTCTCTTTTAGTTTTCCGACATGTTCAAGTCATCTTCCACATTATTGCTAGCCCTCGATCCTCATCCAAAGTAGCTAGATTAGCTCTCCTCATAGCATAGCTTACTTCGAGGTAGTTGTGCATTCAAAAAGATACATTTTTAGATCTGATCCATAGGCTGAGTGTCTTGGGAGATCTTGTTAATAAGATTATTAAACTTAGCCACAAATTCTCTCATGGGCTCTTGTGGTTCCTTTTTGATTTGAGAAATTTGGGCAAGAAGAGCATGCACATCTTCTACAGGTTTGAAATGGTTCTCAAATCTTGTTCTCATCATAGTCCAATTGGTAATTGCTCCAGTAGGAAGATGGTAAAACCAATCTATTGCATTGTCTTGCAAGGTTTCCACAAATATCCTAATAGAGACATCTTCATGTTCCACACCGAGGACTCCACATGCAACAATGAAGGCTGCAATGTGTTCATCAAGGTGCACTTTCCCATCACCCTTGAATTTGGGAAAATTCTTTCTGTTACCCCTAAGTAACTCATACAAAGGTTGTGGAAGAGCCAAGGGACCAACTCAGTGGTCCTAAGGTAATGGAATTTCCATCCTTGGAAAAATTTCTTGAAGAGGAACTGAAACACTAGCAAGAATCAAAGCACAAAGATTAGGGTTGAGTTTCTCTTGAGGGATTCCACTCCCAAGGGTTCTGTCTTCAACAGGGGGTGTGCTTGTAAAATGATCTCTTCTATTTCTCCCTGTTGAAGGAAGAGGAAAACCTTGCTGATCCAGAAGTTGAAATTGAGAATCTTCAACTCCAAGAGCTCTTCTACCACGTGTGTATCTTAGAGTCGCTAGATCAATGGAAAGATCAAATTGTTATTCTTATTAGAAAGGAATCTATTGAAAACATTCCCGGTGGAGTCGCCAAAAATGTTGGGTTTCAAATTTGCACTTGGGATGAAACCATAGTCAGGGGACAAACAAGTCCCTCCTCTTTCATGGGAGAGGTTCCCTTATTGAAAGAAAAGGATAAAAATATATACAAATGTACAACTTTCTTCAATTTTGGTCTTCTGATATCTTGGAAATGTATTTTCTACAAGGAAAATTATTAGCACAAGAGGATGGAGGAATGAAGGAGAGGATGGAGGAGAAGAAGGAAATACTTTCAGGGAAAAGAGATTATAGAGAAAACCCTTATTTGCATTGGACAAATGAAATACAGAGAAGAACCATTCATGTTTTTACCAGATACAATCCCACAGACACAAAGTTCTTCGAAATTTCATTCACAAGAACACAAAGTTTCTTTGCATAGTAGAGATTAAATGATTCTCAAACTAGAGCAAGAGGAAGAAAGATAAATAAAGGAATAAAAGAGAAGATTTTGTATTGATTCTTTTTGGTTCAAAATTACAGTCCCGACATATCAAAATTCCAACCACGACAATGGCTTCCAAAACCCATCAAATAGCTCATGAAAAAGTTTCATAACTTCCTCCATGATAGAAAAATGGTTTAAAATGGATTTCATCCTTCGTGCCCTTCAAAAATCATCCAATCGTGAAGAAAAACCATGGTAGAAAACCAATTGGCGCAAATACACAGACATTTCATTTTATTTGCCAGTTTCAATATGAACCATTGATTTGCTGTTAAAATGTTCAAATTGGACCGTCCACATGGAAGGAGAATATTGGAGTAGGCATGGGGGAATCCCCTTTCCATTTTCATGATTTTTTGTGTTTTGGCACTTTGGAACAAATTTCCCTGAAGCCCCGCCTTGATTTTTGACTTGGACACGTGGCGGGATGTGATTGGAAATGGGGTTGCAGTGCAATTCTAAACATTTTGACCTTTTCTATAAAATAGTGAAAAATCTCATTTACCTCCACTAGCTCACTACTCCGATTAGGCATGGACACGTGATGCAATCTAGTTGGAAATGGGTGTGTGGCTCTTGTTGTAACATTTTGACCTTTTCTACAAAATGGCGCAAAATCTCATTTACCTCACCGGTCTGCTACTCCCGCATAGGATCTTTGGACACATGGCACCCTTAGATATGCTGTGGGTTATGGGGAAAATGGCTTACCTTAACACTTCTTAACCTTTTGGTCAAAAGGTTAAAAACCATGAAGTCTTCCATGGCTCCGTCGGCCCAATTCAAAGATGATATGTGGTAGTAACCTATTTCGGCGGGCCTCAAGAACCATTCCTTCATCTTCTCCACGTGGTCTCATGGGTCAAACTTCGCCAACTTATCCTTTTGCAAAATAAATAAAATTTCACAAATACCCCGCATCTCTGCCAGTCCGCTAAGGGAAAATCTGACCACTTAGCCCCATCGAGCCATAACTCAAAAAGTACAAAGAGTTAGGAGGACTTCTTTACCTTTTTGGAAAGGGGAAGAAATTTCCCATCTGATGAAGTGATTTTCATGAGCCCTCCAAGTCTTAGAAATTTCCAAATTCAAAAATACCTCTTTTCAAGTATACTTTAAGGGCACCAACTCAATTTTTTGTAATTTTAGACTTAGAAATTAAAGGGAAATTTGAGGGTGACAACAACTCGTAAACAATAGTAGTGTGACATATATGTGTGATGAATAGTGGTATGACATGTAGAATATGAATGATGTGTAAATGTGCAAATTTTGAAATGATGTAGAATATAGAATGTAAGATGTAAGACATGTGATGTGCAATGTGTAATACCTATTGTGCAGTGTGTGGGGTTCATGTGTAGTATGCCCTTAATAGTCAAGTGTGAACCAAAGCACAAGAGTGTGTCATCGGGTATTGGTTGACGCTAAAGTGTATATGAATATGACTACGCTAAGAGATTGTATGATTATGCAAGTATGGGAGATGTGTTGATGCTAATATGAGGGGGAGGGATGTGTAAATGTTATGCCCCCAAGTGTGTGGTAATGTGTGTATTGTTTGATAAATGATGTATGAAGGTGGTGAAGTATCATAGATTGTGTAAGATTGATTCAGTAATGGGATAAATAATGAGATATTATATGGTATACGTGATAAGCGATAGATGATTGTAGAGGTACGTATGGATGAGTGGGTATGTAATAGATAGATATGTTAATATAATATGAAACAAGGTTCTTTATTATAACAGACCCCTCAATAGTCATATAAGAACCATAAGAATATGAGTGTTTCATCAGGAGGGTAGGGTGACAAGATTCACCTACCAAATACCAATTTTGCGTGAAGTGGTGGAAGCATGGTGGGAAAGAGTAATAGTGGGACCATGCGGTGGTGGAATTTGCAATGTGTCTTGACCAATAGTAGAAGGGGTAGTTTCTTTGACAAAAATAATTGGCTACTAAAGTGGTGTAGGATGGGGAGGTATCTTGAATGGTGGTAGCTTTGGTGGTGTTGATGATGTTGTCGAAGGCTTGATAGGAGGCCAAGTTACATTGAGTTTTAAAGGAGGTTTCTTAGATTGACTTGTTGGTGCCATAGATGCCTTGAGAGGAGGGGGAGTGAGACTAATTTTGAGAAGTGGTTGCTTGACTTGAGTATATTGCATAGGTGGCACTTGAGTGATGGAAGAAACATTAGAAGTGATGAATGGATGCTCATTAGACATGGTGGAATCAGATTTAGGAACCCATTGAGGTGGAACATTTGTAGAGAGGAATGCAAGAGAATGTTGTGCGTTGAATGAGATAAAGCCATGATGCTCAAGATGTTTGATTCTTCGTTGTAAAGCATGTTAATCATCATCATTATGTCCATTGATTCGATGATAATTGTAGTATAGATGAACTTGATATTTGGCTAGCCGATAAGGAGGATAGAAATGAGTTAGCGGTAAAGTGATAAATTTGTGACTAAGGATATCATTAAGGAGGTCATGTTACTTAGTGTTGTGATCAAGAATAAGAGGCTATGGTAATGGTATGATAGGAGGCTCACTGATATGAGAGAATTTAGTAGACATATCATGAGAATGAGATGTAGAAGGAGAAAAAAAAACGTGATTGAGAAGCATTCTTAAGATGTTGGATTTCAGATTTGAGAGATGTAATCATGGATTCCATAGCTTAAATTTTTTCTTGAAACAAATAATGTAAAGCTTAAATTAAGTCCAATAAGGTTTGATTAGATGGAGGAGCACTACGACTATGGTTTTCACATAAACAATCGAATATAGGGCTAATTTCATGTGACAATGTATATTTAGGATGATATATGGTGTCTAGGGATTTTTGAAGAATAATTTAGCAATTAGGATGAATCTTAAGTAAGTCGGATGAAGAAAATTGAGGAACTTGAGAAGCCATGATAGAGGGAAAAAATGAGCCCTAAGTGGAAGATAATGTCAAACATGGGGTTCAAAAAATTGATTAACCAAAATGAGGAAATTAGAATTTAATCTAAGAAGTACAACATTAAATAAAAGCTAACCAAAAAAGGAGAAATGGCCCAAACAACTAATATAGTAGATATGTGAAACACTAGTGGGAAATATGAAAGAGAGAAATAACTCATCTGATTTGATGAGTATTTTTTCGCAACTTCTTGTGTCACAAAGATGAAGTTGAAGAAACAAGAGGAGGAAATGACTTACTTAATTGAGTTTTCACTACATATCAGACTTGATGTAGTTCTATTTTCTTATGTGTGTACCCGAGGTCCTTTGTGAAAGTAAAAGTGTAGATATGGGAAATCAAAATTTTGAGTAGGTGCCCGAGTCATGAAATTGGGTGCCTAGATCCCAACTGCCCCAAGTACGAAAGTATAGGGGTGCCTTTGGGCACCGTAGTTTGAGATATGGTTTCCTTCCAAGCGGGCCTTTTGGCCCGAACCGCGCTCATGTGAAAAGGCTTTATAAACCTTGTCTTAGGTATCGTTAAGTGATCGTATGTGTTCACTTCCATTTTCCGCACTAACTTTGTTGTACTACGCGATACATTCCGGAAATCAAAAATGAAGATGAGACTTGCAAAACCCCAAGACAAGCATCAAACCCATAAAAATAAAAATGAATATGTAGGGTGGACGTGGCAAAGACATAGCCCTGAGACGTGGAAGAATTTGTCCTCAAAGAACCATGATTTTTTTGACAGACTTACTAATTGAGTGTTTCACTACATATCGAGGAGGAAGACTTGATGTAGTTCTATTTTCTTATGTGTGCAATCATACCCTAGGTGCTCTTGATTCTTGTCACACTTTGTGAAAGTAGTGAGAAACAACTATGTAGAAATGTAATAGAATTGTAGATGGAATAAAATCAAAGTTTTTTGTCCTATGTTTCTGAATAAGGGAACCTCTCCCATTAAAGAGGAGGGACTTCTTGATGTAGATGAACTAACCTGAACAGTGCCTTATGATGGAGCTAGATGGATATAAATAAAGACTTTGATGGATGCAACCTTAGTGATGATAATAGTGCTTAGTGCTTGGTCTCTCATTATGGTCTCATAACTTTATATTTATATGGTTCTCTTGTTCTAATTTCATAATTAACCTCGAAGAGGCCGACCACCAAAAATATAAAATGCTCAAATGACTAGAAAGTGCCCAAAAAAGTGTAAAAGTGTCAGAAAGTGTAAAGAGGATCATGACTCCCGATTGGGACTAGGGCACCTGTGGGTGCCCCAAAACTATCTTCGGCACCCGATTAAGGCTAAAATGACGTAAAACAAAAAAATAGACTAGGAAAGTATGTGCTAAAGGTCAACGGTGACAACAAAAAGCAAAGTAAAATGTCCAAAATATAGGGGTTAATTAGTACTTTCTTCACTCAAAAAACATATGAATAGTAGTATGAGACCAAGACTAAATAATGTCTAAAGTGCATGATTTTGTGTCTATAATTTCATGTTCTTGTGATTGATGTTACATATCTTAATAAGATCGCATGGTTAAGAATGTTGTATGGACAATCTAATTTATGAATGCATGGTTTGGTTGATGAAATAGAAATCATTGTAGGAATAATTCACTCCCCTTCTTAGTCCATTTTGCTTCCAACATTTATTTTCTATTTTCTAAGCCTAATCCTATATTTGATGCTCCTAAGCCTATTATTTTTTATTCTTGCATGTTCTTATTTCAGACATATGCCTATTAAAATAACAAAGTTTGTGTATCCCACTTCAATTCCTTCTTATCACATACATGGATATTATGAGAAGCATGTCACTGCATTCGGTTCTCATATACTCCATTTTATGGGTTTCACAGTGGAGATATTGGTAGACATTCACGGGATATTTCTTCCCATATTCCTCTGTTAAGTGGAATTTTTCCATAGAATTAGTTTTCAAGTAGGTATTTCATTGGAATCACACATTGATAGAGTTCCTATTTTTTCTCACTTAATTTTTTTTTAGGATCATGATCTACACATGAGTTTTACACCTTCACACAGGCTTGAGAAACTTGAGGTTTCAACTATCAGAGATGATCGACCTCACACATATTATGATATTCCTTTACCCGATCCTGTTGTGCATTTCACACAAAACCATATGTAGGAATATTCTTGTTCCATCCTGTGTTGATTTTGGGTGGATTTTTGATCACTCATGGTCATGATATAGAATTTGTTGAGAGGAATTTATAGATGTGGCTCCTCCACCATTCATATTTTTATCCAATTTATTTTCCATATATATTCTAATGCTCCTTGTTTTAAGAAAATTTCATTAGCATGTGTATTATATCTCTCTTGTTTTTTGAGATATTTCATATCTATATTTTTGACACTTTTAGGCATGTTAACAATCGCTCTTATGGGGATCTATTCGTGAAGCCCAATATTAGTTTATCATTTTTGAGTAGTTGTTTTAACAACTCATACTCATTTTTAGTGCCACTCTACCCATTCCACAATATGAGAGGGTGTGGTGTTGATCCCGATTCTTCAAGTCTTGTATCCTTACCTTGTTTGGGTTTTATTAGATCATGACACTCCTATTTATTTGGATCTTATTTCCTTTCCTTATTTCCTAGGTTATTGTTCTTGGATTGTGGCACACCTATTTGTAGATTGATCGAATTACATTTGGTGTTTCGATCAAATTATGTTTTGTGTTTTTTACACTTTCGACATCACTCCACCGACATTCTATTTGTATGGAGCTATTATCATGAAACCAAGTGTCGTTTATTTTTAATTTTTTGCTGAAGAATTGGATTTAGACCAAGTGCACACCAAACTTATTTGGCATTTTACACATTTTTGAGCTGCAATTTTTGGGATGCCTTACAATGGGTTTTTTTTTCTCAAGCTCTATTTTGTTATCGTTCGTTTTGGGTACCTTACGGTGTATTTTTTTCCTAGTTATTGTACATGGGTAGCTCATTAGGCCTTATTGTTAGGACCCATGTTCTTTTCCACCCACCTAAGTTGTGCTTATGAGGGGTGTTAGTGTAGGTTATTATTTATCATTTTATTTGTTTATTAGGATAATTCTTGCACTTGGGTTATCCCTACACTTGTTAGGTTAGCTTGCTTAGGTGTACTAGTTATGTGGAGTTATCTTACTAGTTATGTTGAGTTAGCTTACTAGTTGTGTGGAGTTATCTTGTTAATATTATGGAGTTAACTTACCTCTCAAGTATCCATTAGTGGGAGTTCTTCACCACCGATCTAGTTAGTAGTTACACTTCCCTCCTCCTATATGTACATCTTGATTATATAATAATAAAATGACACTATGATTGATTTCCATATATGATATTTTAGCTCTTTGGTTGCAAATAATTTTTGTGAGCTCCTTTCATCTTATTAAATTTGGTGTGGTATTATCATTTGATATATTTATGGCCCTTAACAATCTTATTATCATTCATATCGAAGGTTTTTGTTATTAAAGAAGATATATAAGAGATAGTGATTGATATTGAATAGGGAGAAGATCTTGAGTATTTTAATATTTATATGAATTCTATTAGGGAAGGATGGAGTGAAGAAGGAAATATTTCCTTGGAGAAAGATGTAAAAGTTTACCAAAATGGCTTGCATTGTGAGTAAAAAAATAATGCTATGAGCAATAGGAGTGTCAATGAAAGAAACCTTGATAGGATCAAGCTTGATATGAATCAATCCAAGTGTGGATAAAGAAGAATCCTCATGGAAAAGGATTAGAATGAGAAGAATGGAGAAGAAGAGAATGTGGTTAAAAAAATGCCGAGATAAGGTTGCAAAGTAGAAAAACAATGTTGTAGTAGATTGATATTACACCAAAGGATCGAGATTTTATAGCTAAAATATATCCTTTGAAATGAGATTTAAAGATAAGAGAGTGCATCCAAATGCACATAAGTAAAAAAGGATTCTAGGGGAGCTGAAAACATAATATGATAAAGGAATTACAAGTGGAGACACATTTGTAGTAACTAATTTAATTTAATTTGGATGAAATCTAATTACAAGAGCCACTACTAAAACAAAGAAGGCAAAAATGATAAAGTACATAAATGACACAAAAAAACTAAGTTGTAGAATATGAAACCCTAAGAGAGAGATAGAGAGAATATGATTTAGTTGATATTCATGGAATTTGGAGCTGATCTAGAAAGGGAGAAGTGATGAACAAGATGCCAACAATGTCATAATTAATCTCTGTAAATTTTGTAACTCATGAACAATGATAGAAAGGGGAACCCACAACATGACAAGAGCACCTTAGCACTTGTGATTTGATTTGCACACCCGTGACTCCAAAATTCTCTAGATATGGTTGTTGTGATGTCTCATAGGTGTCACAATTGTTTCTTGTTGATCTCCGATGTTTTATCTTAGATCGCCAAAGGTACCTGTAACCTATAAAATAGATGTTCACCTACACAAGTGCACAAACCACATCAAACCTAAAAAGGAAAATATAGAATGGGGACTTAGAATGACCCTGAATGTCACCCAGAGGGTGAACTTACAACTAAGTGCTACACTACATCTCAGAATCCATGTAGTTCTTGTGATTATGTGGAGAAATTGTGCCCTAGGATGCCCTTGTGCAAGTTTCACTTGATATCCAGATGTAACTAGAATGTAGAAATGTATGTCATGTATGGATGAAATAGTATGAAATTTCCCTTCCTATGTAGTGTATACAGAGTTGATGTATCCCTTTTCCATTGAATGTATGTTAGATGGATTTTTTAGAGTGCTTTTGGTGGCTTTTGGATGCAAGCTTAGGTGATAATAGTAATTATTAGTTCTTGTCCTTTAGTTTAAACACATAACTATGTATTTATATGATTCCCTTGTTTGAATATCGTAATTAACAATTGAAATGCCAAACCATAAGTGAAAAATATTTCCAAAAGATAAAAGAGACCCAAAAGGAGTGAGTAAGGTGAGAAAGGGTCAGTGGCGCCCAAAGGGGGAATGGGAACTTGAGTGCTTGTGTCTTGGTTAGGCATTGGTGTCTAAAGCCATAAAAACTAAACAAGTAAAGTTATGACTGGGATATAGGGTGTGCAAGACCAAATAGAAAATAAGAGACAAAGAAAAGAGGCCAAAGATAGTTGTCAACCACTAGTTTTATTTCTTAGGAATCATGTAAATGCTAGCATGCTTTTAGGGCCTAGAAAATGTACCCAAGTACATGATTTTGTGTCTACATTTTCCCCCATTTTATGTTGTTGAGTGATTACTAGATAACTTAAAGTAGATAAGATATGTGTAGATTATGATCATGTATCTAGTGTGTGGTGAAATATGTGTCGAGTGGACAAGTGAAGCATGGAATGATGCAAAGTGAAGTGTAGATACCAAGAAAGGAAAGTGACCCTAGGGGTGAAGTGTATGTGTTGCGTTATACTTGTTGTTGTAGCTTGTGGAAATTGCTTCTTATAAGGATAGAACTATGAAAGAAGAGAAAGAATGTAGTCAAAGTTTTGTATATGATAAATCAAAGAAAAATGTGCATAAGTATGTAAAAGTGTGTAAAATAAAGTGTGCACCTAATGTAAAAGAGTGTAAAAGGATATAAAAGTGTCCTAAAATGTTGTGAAGAGAAAGTGTTTTGGCTATCTCATGTCAAGTGTGAGTTTTCGGGTGATCTCATGCCAAGTGTGAGTTTTTGGGTGATATCACACCAAAGAGAAAGTGTTGGGGAGAGAGGTCTAGTATTTGTCTCCATTCATGAATATTCCCGATAATCACCACCGCAGATGGTACATCCTTGATTTTCTCTTGTTGTTCCTATTTTTTTTGGTTATTCCGAGTTAGTTTTGAATTATAGCGGTAGAATGCATTATGTGAGTGGAGGACTATACATGTAACTGTAGAAATGTTTTGAAGGATTATATGAACTATATTGATATAAGAAGATGATTGTGTGTTCTCCCAGGACATTAGTGCCCACGAGGAGGACATAGGTTCCTAGAATCTACTTCCCAAGTTTGGGTGCTAGTGTTTGTGTTGTGTTTTTGACCCAAGTTTGATTCTAGGTCATTCCATGACTATATTTCTATATCATTTATATATTGTGCAGATTCGGACTGTATCTCTCGAGCTATTATAGGGGTGACTTGTTCACCCAATGTATGCCCCACTCATTTGGGGTGAATTTGATGATTGTAAAAGTGTGCGACCCAAAAGTGAGGACCTTATGCTGTTTTGTATTATATCCCTACATGGGTAGGGAATGTGCATGGTAGAAACCAAGGCACATGCAAAAAAAGTGGCTAGAAATATGTGTTAGTAGAGAAAGTAGAAAACATGTCATAGAAAAACAATGTAAAAAAAAGGTGTGCATATAAGATAGATCATGAAAAGTAGGTTTCAAACAAGGTACGTCACTCACAATGTCACAAGATAATCAGGGCCAAAGTGGACATAAGCAAGCAAACACTGATCAAAAAGACATAGGGCATAACCCACAAACAATATCATACAATGGAATACAATTTCAAACAAAGTGTATCAGATAACCATGGTGGCATATAGTCCTGCAAATTAAATTCTAAACATGAAGCACCCATTATCATGTTATAAAGATAATTAGTATGTCAAGGCATATGTGTATCAATGGAAATTAATGTGATAGAAAGTAGAAGTAATAAATGATGAAACAATAACACTTTTAATGTGTGAGGGTAAGAAATATAGATGCCCAAAGGATCCTTGATGGGAATGACAAAGGATACATTTTGAGCATCATTGGAGCATGTAAAAAATTATAAGAGATCTACATTCAAAATTAAGGACCAATTCAACGTGCATGTTTAGATGATAAAGATAATAACATATTGAGTATTTGGATAACATAGTAAGAAAATTACATCATGTAAGTAATATAATCAAGTAAGAGTAAGTACAACAAAGATATGCAAATGGAGTGAATGAGTGTGATGAAATGGAATGTAAATTGTGAATGTGGAAGGAGCAACGTACCCCCAATATATGTGTATGAAATGAGGTTCATTTATAAATTCCCCCTCATCAGTAAGGAATGAACCGTAGAACAAGAGTGTGTCATCAGGAAATGGTTTGAAAAGTGTGTGTTAGCAAGATAGATCATGAATCATAGAGTGTGAAAAGAATAAGTGATGTGAGGTTCATTTCATATTTATACCATTAGCATTCGAGTATGAATCATGGAACTAGAGTGTGTCATCAAGGAATGGTTTGAGAACATGTGCTAGAAAGATAGATCATGAAGCATAGAGCATGAAGATTGAATGTGGTGAGCTTCATTTTAGATTTATACCCTTAGTAGTTGATTATGAACCATGGAACTAGAGTGCGTCATAGGGTAATTGTTTGAGACTATGGTCTAAAAAGATATATCAATAAGCATAGAGCGTGAAGAGTGAAAGTGGTGAGGTTCATTTCAGATTTAAACCATCAACAATTGAGTGTGAACTGTGGAACTAGAGTTCATCATAGGGTAATGATGATATATTATGTGTATCAAAGGGTTTAAAAGTGCTTAGAAAGATGAGACATGAAGCATAGAGCATTAAGTGTTAGATTAGATGCTAAATAAAACTTATTATGATAGGAGGGGGAGGAAAGTGTGATTCCCCCAAGTGTATGATGTAGAGGAGTATCAAGTAAACTCATCTAGAAGATATTCGGTTTTGGTTATAACCGATAGGATATGGATTAGAGACCTGGTAGGAAACAACGTGGGGTTGATCATATAAATAGCCTACACGTGACATAATTTTTACATTCCCATAGCATATTATTCATCAGAAAAAGGTGGTTTAGGAAAATCATTTGAATACCGTCAAGTGAGATTTTGAGAATAGCCCAAGAAGGAGTCATTGCATATAGAGACCAACTAAAAGGCATGGGAAAGGTAATATCACTATTATTGGGATCACTTCAAATTCACAAAATGATTTAATTTAATTTAATTTAGATTAAATATAATTACAGAGTCACTACTAAAATAAATAAGGTACAAATTATAAAGTACAAAAATGACATAAGAAAACTAAGTTGTAAAATATGAAACCCTAAGTAAGAGAGAGAAAAGGTGACTTAACCGATATCCACAAAATTTGGAACTTATATGGAAAAGGAGAAGTGATTAACAAGATGGAAACAATGTCATAATTAATCTCTGTAAATTTTACAACTCACAAACAATGATGGATAGGGGCACCCATGAAAGGATAGGAGTGCATAGGAGCTTTAGTGAGTATGTAAAAGGTCTAAATCTAGTTTACGTTATGTCACAAATTTTCCAAATTTTCCCTGTTGATCACTTGATGTTCTCTCTTGGATCACCGAAGGTACCTATAACATGAAAAAGAGATGCTCACCTACACAATCCCAAAAACCACATCAAACCTAAAAATTAAAATATATAATGGGGATTCGTACTGACCTCAACGGTCACCCCAAGAGTGAACTTAAAACCGAGAACTGCACTACATCTCAAACTCCATGTAGATCTTGTGAGTTTGTGTAGAAATTGTTCCTAGGATTCCCTTGTGCAAGTTGCACTTGATAACAGGTTGTAGCTAGAATGTAGAAATGTATAACATGTGTGGATGGAATAAAATGAACTTCCCCTTCCTATACTGATGTATGTAGAATCTATGTAGCCCTTGTCCCTTGAATGGATGCTATATAGATTCTAGATGGATGCTTTAGAGTACTTTTGATGCCTTTTGGATGTAAGCTTAAGTGATAGTAGTAATGCTTAGTGTTTGGTCCTTTATTTTGAACACATAACTATGTATTTATATGATTCCCTTGTTTTAATTTCATAATTGATAACTGGACAATCGACCCATAAGTGAAAAATATTTCCAAAAGATAAAAGAGACCCAAAAGGAGTGAGTAATGTGAGAAAGGGTCATGGGTTCCTAGAGGGGATAGGAGCACCTAGGAACTTCTGTCCGGATGGGCGCTGGTGTTTGAAGCCATGAAAGATAAAAAAGTAAAGTTTTGACTAGGTTGTAGGGTGTGTAAGACAAAATAGAAAACATGAGACAAAGAAAAGAAGACAAATATAGTTGTCAACCATTAGTTTTCTCACTCGTAAATCATGTAAATGCTAGCATACTTTTAGGACCTAGAAATTTACCCAAGTGTGTGATTTTGTGTCTATAACAACAAAAAAATGAGTGGGAGTGCAAAATTTCACAAACAAAAGGTATGTTGAATGTAAAAAATTGTGTATAATGTATATTTATATACAAAAAATTATTGAAATGGTTGTGAAGAAGGAAGAGGGTGAGGTGTCGACTTAGATGAAAAGGAGGAAGAAAAGAAGGTGGAGTTGAGTCCACTTGGGGAATTTGTGAATTATCTCGAGTTATTGAGAATGTTGGTGAATGGAGATGAAATTGAGGAGGAGAAGGCCCGATGAGTCATAGGTCAAAAGATAGAGTGAAGATCAAGAAGGATTTTAGAGAGTTGGGTAAGCAAGATGAAAAAGTAGAATATTATACTACTACAAAGAGAAGAGTGAGCTTGTATGAATCCCTTTTTTGTTATTTGTGTTGACATGAATGTAGGTTCATCCATTAGAGTAGGAAGTTATGTAACATCTTTGACAAACTGTTAGCTTCTTCCTCTTTACATTGCAAATGTTGACATGTGATTTTCCTAAGAAGGTGTATTCTTTTGACTATTGGAAATCATGCTTGTAATGGATAAATTATTTTTGATTCAAGGATTCATTTTGTTGTGTTGTTATTGCTTGCAAGGAATCCATTATTCTTGAGTTTGGTAAGGTTGTAAATTGGTAATGTTGTTTGCATACTTATCTTTCTATAACAGAAAAACCTGGATCAATTCCATTGATCCAAGGTATGCTTCAATTCTTCTTACCTGATCTGTATGACAAATTGACATTCAGAAATTGAAGGTAATAAGGGACTGAGTCCTTGTATGTATAAAATTTTATGGATCCTTCTTTGAAGTCCTTGCTTTGCATTTTTCTATAAATTATGAACTTGGATCTTCTTGTTAATAACTTTTAAAATGTTGAACATCGCAAGAAGGATAAGGACCTACTACAATACTATTAAAGGTAAAACCTTAGTCCTAGTTGTTAAGGTCTATCCTAATTGGATTCTAATCTAAGGTAAACTGGACCTACCTTAGATCTATTTCTAAAATATTCATGATGCATCCCAATCTAAGTTGTATTATTTACGGGTGTGGGGTTGGAAGTAATTTAAGGTAGTGAAATACCTATCTATGACTTATTACCTAATACTAAACTACTATAGGACATGACTTAATCTATGATGGCATGTTTACTATGGAATTTTTTAATGACCTAAGGTAAATACTTTTTATCTAACCTAAGGTTAGATCCTAAACTAATGGCTATCTAACCTAAACTAATGTTGAGATGAAAACGTAACCTAAGGGGGTCACATGGAAATTGGAAGGTGGTGGTGATGGTTTCTATGGCATTTAAGTGATTTGATTTTGAATTTATGGGACATGGTACTGCCAGTTTTGGTGGAGGCATGAAAATGGAGGGAATGCCTAGTTGGCATCATCACTAAAGTTAAAAGATGCATGCATTGGTTGAAATTGAGCTCACCAATTTTAGATGGCAGTGGCGTGGAGATTTAGGCGGGAGAGTTGAATGCAATTGCATTAATGAGCATTGGTCTTGGCGAAGAAACCACCTTGGAAGCCATGCAAGTGGATTTTTGGGAGGTTGTTTGGTCATTAGCTCATGTTGATTTTTACTCTACATGGATTTTTCTAGTTCTTCAAACCAATAGTTATGTTTTAAATCTTCTTGTTATTTTGGTACCTCGGACTATTTTTGATCCAATGGAGGTATAAGAGGCATAAGAGGAAGAAGTTTTGGGTTGTTGATTTCATTTGGAAAAGGAGAAATTGTGGAAGCTCGGTTGGAAACCTTCTGCAATCAACAGAAGCACTATCAAGAATGATAGGCTCTACCCATTAAGTTGTTTTGATTTTTACTAAATGTCTTCATTAAAACAACTTTGCTCTTGAGAAACAAATGGGTTTTTATTTTGTGATGGTTATCTTGCTCTCTTGCTTGAAATTTCTCTGTATTTTTTTGATAATGAGCCTCTATTAGATAATATGGAATGAGGGTTGTTCCCTGTTAAAATATAATAGTAAATCATGCTTTACTTTTGTTGGGAATGGAATAATGTCAAACTTGTGTAGATCTTGTTTCTGAGCAAAACGGATTGTGGTAATACTTAGTTTTCTTTTGGATTCGTTTTGGTTTATCTTCCTCTGTTGGAAAGAGATAAGAAAGATATTATCCATAGTTATAATTTTGGGTTTATTCAAATATCTTTCTTCTATTGAACAATATTGTAATAGTTGTTGGGTTTATTTTCTACGGATTCAAACTTGGTTGGAAACAATAGTGTATGAAATATTACTTCTGGCCTTTATAGTTAAAACATGGTTGTTTCAAATTTGGTCCTCCTATGGAGACTATGTGGAAATGGTTACTTGAATGTGAAGATTCACGGTTTCACTTTTCTTGAATATAGCATTAAACGAGTTCTTCAGTCTCTGAACTTAGTTGTTTTGGGTTTTTAGATCTTTGGAAGATTGACCTAAAGTTGGGCAATAGATGTTATATTTTATTGGATGATATTTTGAGTTTTGGTTCGATCTAGGTCACACACGTTAGCTCCTGCATGAGCTTGCATAATGTTGACCTCATTGTCTTTCTTTACTTGTAAAATAGTTGTTGGTTTGATAAATACTTACCTATTTTGATCTGGGTAACCTCTTGATTTATCTTGTTGGGAGTAAGTTTGTTAATACCTTACTATCGTGAATTTGGTGAAAGGCTTAACTGATGTCTATTCATCTTTTGTGATGACCTTTGTGTCAAGGGAATTAGTCGGTTCAACTTGAAGGGTTTTCTAATTCTTTACCTTCTTTATGATCTATGATACTTTTAAGGGAAATGTTTAGTCCCTTATGTCTGTTTTGTTATGTTAACGATATTGAAGAGTGTGAAAGTCTTGGTGAAAAAAGGATTAGTGTAGTCAAGACTATTTTAAGGAATTGACTAAAATAAATTTGATCCTTCTATTTTTCACTGGGACTGACTCGTTCACCTGTAGTGGAGTCACCTTATTTTCGTAACATCTTCATTATGAAAGGATCAGGTTTGGTTCTCTCTTTACTCACCTGCTTATTGTTTCTTTTATCCTTGTTTGATGGGAATTTGTGTTAACTTGGTTTTATATTGTATTCTTTGTCATAAATGATGGTGAAGTTCTTGTTATGGAGATTGAACTATTTATGAATGAGTGAAATGAAATTTCAAGAGGTGGTTATAATTTGGGTATTGTTTTTATTTGAATTATTTTAAAAACATTTATTCTTGATGTAACTTTTACACTATTATTGTTCTATTTTTATCTTTGAGAGAACTTCTTCTTTGGAATCGACTTGCTTATCTTTGTAGTCGCATAATTCCATTCAAGAACTTGGATTTCTTTATTCTCTATGTTTTTCAATAATTGTAGATCTTTTGATTAGATCTGTTTTAATCCCTTATCCTTCTATGTAGTTCCATTTTGGGTAAGGAATAATGGGTCCTTCTCCCTTTCTTGTTGTAAGTACACTCTCTCTTATATCTCAAAGTTATGGTTTCATCTCTATGTTCTTTGGAAACTATAGAAGATTGTACGTTATCCTCTCTTCTTTGGGTTGTGAAATGTAACACAGATCTCCTTGATTTGGAGGGAAGTAAGAGGATTGTCCTTCTCTTAGTTCATCCTTCCCTCTTCTGTGTTACTCTTGTTTATAGGTTGGATTGGTTTAGTTTGTATTACTCATCAGGGTTGCAATTGAGTAGTTGTAGATACTTCTTACTTATTCACCTTGACTTGTATTGAATGGAATCAATATTTGTAATGTGTGATCAATGTGTAATGCAATTAATCGAATGAATAATTTCCTATTCCTATATTTCATGACCTAACTTAAGACTTAGGCTATATCTTGGACTTTAATTTGGATGTAGCATCTGAAATAGGAATCTCATGTTTTCATGTTGTTGATGGATCATCTTAAAAATCCTTCTTGAAGATTGAATAGCTTGGTTGTAGATGTTTTCGGATGGAATTTTTTAATGTTGAGTTGATGGTTCTTGCTTCTTCAAGTAACACTAGCTTGGAAAATATTGGAGTTAATGTTTTTATTTGAAATTCAAATTGAATGAAGTAAGAAATAATTAGTAAGCATCTTTATTAATAAGAGATAAGTAATTAGGTTGAAATATTACTTATCTGATATAATGCTCTATGAAAACAATGGCTAAAGAGTGTTGATTATATCATAATCTTTTCTATATGTTAATGTGGTTGATCAATTGTTTTTTCTTTTATGATTGTTATTTCTTATGATTTATATATTTGTTTGGCTTTACTATTTCATAAAAGCAAAGTTTGTTTTATGAAACAGTTAGTTGAAGGCACATCGTTTTAATGCTTAGTGCTTATCATGCTCAGTTCAATGAACTGACCCGTGCTAGTAATTTTTACCTATGGACTTCGTAAGTGATAAAGGAAGGAAATAACTTTTATGATTTATTGGTTACTTAAAGTCTGGATCTTTTATGAAGAAATTGATTCATTATTGAAATGTATTGAAAGAATAAAAAATTTACTCTTTATTGAACTTGATGTTGTTTGACATGAAATATGTTTGAAATGCATGGTCTTGTAAAATGTGTATTCCACCATGATGAATTAAAAAGAGATTAAGAGTTAATTTATACTTGTTGTGTCATTCTCCTTGTGCATTATTTGAAGGAAAGTTGTAATCTTATCTTCGTTTTCTCTCAGTCTTATCGGAATGGATCTTTATTTTAGTTGGCATTAAAAGAGTTGGATGGAAGGGATTTAATTACAATATCCCTTACTGAAATGCAACTTATTAAGTTGGCATACATAGAAATTCTTTCATCTAAGTCTCTTTGGTTTATTAAAAATATGTTAATGAAATTATAACTTAACTATGATGACTTGTGTAATGGAAAAAAATGCTATTACAAAACCTAACTCTTAACAAGAAAGAGGAAGGTTCACTTCATCTTGAGAAATACCTTGATAGGTTTGAAACAAATGTATGGTATCTAAGATCATTTATCAATTAGACTTCATCTCTATGAAGTCTATTATAATAGAACCTATTTTGGTACTTAAATAGGCTATGAATGGTTTAGTTATACTAAGTAAATATTATGGAGGATGTTGTTTCTGTTTTGATTAACTGAACTTAAAAGTAAGAATTTAATGAACAAAAAGCAATCATAAAGTTTATGTATTACATTAACAACTCAATTTTGAATGATAATCTTAAGGGCTAAAGTAATTCAGGGTTCAACAAAGTAGCTGTAATTAAACCTTAATTAAGAAACATAAGTGAGTAATAACCTCTCTATATGGGGTGTGTACATTGAGATGGGTAATGCTATAGGATGTTGGCACATGCCAATTGCAGAACTATACCTTCATCAAGACTTGAGTCTCCACAAGGATACAATGTTACAGTTGACATGTTGTAACACCCTTCAGTATTGGTTCATCTAAGTCTACATAAATTTGGATTTGATCCTAGTTTCACTCTAGGTCAGATTAGAATTATGAATTAGTATAGGGAGTGACTCACAATGACTTAGTGTAGCTAGACACATCCAATTGAATTGGGTTGATTGAGTATGTCTATGTACCCTTAGTCATTGTGAGTGGTTCCCTATACCAATTTATGTTGCTAACCTAGGTTAGGGTCAAACCTTGAACAAGTGAACTAATAGAAGTTAGTGAAGACCATTCTAGATAACATATGAGTGTGGTGAAGGATGTATTCTATTGACGAGTATGTTGGAAATTTGTGTAACATTTTCATTATGAAAGGATCAAGTTTGGTTCTCTCTTTACTCACCTGCTTACTATTTCTTTTATCCCTATTTGATGGGAATTTGTGTTAACTTGGTTTTATATTGTATTCTTTGTCATAAATGATGGCAAAGTTCTGGTTATGGAGACTGAACTATTTACGACTGAGTGAAATGAAATGTCCAGTGGTGGTTATACTTTGGGTATTGTTGTTTATTCGAATTCTTTCAAAAACATCTGTTCTTGATGTAACTTTTACACCACTATTATTGTTCTAGTTTTATGCTGAGAGAACTTCTTCTCTGGAATCTGCCTTGCTTACTATATTCACATAATTCCATCTAGTAACTTGGATTTCTTTATTCTCTATGTTTTTCAATAATTGTAGATCTTTTGATTAGATTTTTTCAGTCTCTTATCCTGCTATGTAGTTCCATTTTGGGAAAGAATTAATGGGTTCTTCTCCCTTTCTTGTTGTAACTACACTCTCTCTTATATCTCGAGTTATGGTTTCATCTCTATGTTCTTAGGAAACTATAGAAGATTGTACATTGTCCTCTCTTCTTTGGGTTGTGAAATGTAACCCAGATGTCCTCGATTTGGAGGGAACTAATAGGATTTTCCTTCTCTCAGTTCGTCCTTCCCTCTTATATGTTAATCTTGTTTATAGGTTGGATCGGTCCATTTTGTATCACTCGTCATGGTTGCAATTGAGTAGTTATAGATACTTCTTACTTATTCATCTTGATTTGTATTGGAATCAATATTTGTATTGTGTGTCAATGTGTAATGTAATTAATTGAATGAATACTTTCCTATTCTTATCTATTGTGACCTAACTTAGGACTTAGACTATATATTGGACTTTAATTTGGATGTAGCATCTGAAATAGGAATTTCATGTTTTCATGTTGTTGATGGCTCATCTTAAAAATCCTTCTTGAAGATCGAATAGCTTGGTTGTAGATGTTTTCGGATGGAATTTGTTAATGCGTTGAGTTGATGGTTCTTGCTTCTTAAAGTAACTCTATTTTTGGAAAATATTGGAGTTAATGTCTTTATTTGTAATTCAGATTGAATGAAGTAAGAAATAAATAGTAAGCATCTTTATTAGAAAGAGATAAGTAATTAGGGTGAAATATTACTTATCTGATATAATGCTTTATGAAAACAATGGCTGAAGAGTGTTGATTATATCATAATCTTTTCTAAATGTTAATTTGGTTGATCAATTGTTCTTTCTTTTATGATTGTTATTTCTTATGATTTATATATCTGTTTGGATTTATTGTTTGATAAAATAATTTTTTTATGAAACAATTAGTTAAAGGCACATCATTTTAATGCTTAGTGCTTATCATGCTCAGTTCAATGAACTAACCCATGCTAGCAATTTTTGTAGATGGACTTTGTAAGTGATAAAGGAAGGCAATAAATTTTATGATGTATTGGTTACTTAAAGTTTGGATCTTTTATGAAGAAATCTGATTCATTATTGAAATGTATTGAAAGAAGAAAAAAATGTATTCTTTATTGATCTTGATGTTGTTTGACATGAAATATGTCTGAAATGCATGGTCTTGTAAAATGTGTATTCCACCATGATGAATTGAAAAGATATTAAGAGTTAATTTATACTTGTTGTGTCATTCTCCTTGTGCATTATTGAAGGAAATTTGTAATATTATCTTCGTTTGCTTGGCCTTATCAAAATGGATCCTTATTTTAGTTGGCATTGAATGAATTGGATGGAAGGGATTTAATTACAATATTCCTTACTGAAATGTAACTTATTAAGTGGCATGCATTTAATCTTTCATCTAAGTATCTTTGGATTATTAAAAAGATGTTAATGAAATTATAACTTAACTATGATGACTTGTGTAATGGAAAAAAGGCTATTATGAAACCTAACTCTTAATAAGAAAGAGGAAGGTTCACTTCATCTTGAGAAATACCTTGATAGGTTTGAAACAAATGTATGGTATATAAGATCGTTTATCAATTAGACTTCATCTCTATGAAGTCTATTATAATAGAACCTATTTTGGTACTTAAACAAACTATGAATGGTTGAGTTATACTAAGTAAATATTATGGAGGATGTTGTTTCTGTTTTGATTAACTGAACTTAAAAGTAAGAAGTTAATGAATGAAAAGAAATCATAAAGTTTATGTATTACATTAACAACTCAATTTTGAATGACAATCTTAAGGGCTAAAGTAATTCAGGGTTCAATAGAGTAGCTGTAACTAAACCTTAATTAAGAAACATAAGTGAGTAATAACCTCTCAATATGGGGTATGTACACCAAGATGGGTAATTTTGTTGGATGTTGGCACATCCCAAATACAGACCGCACCTTCATGAAGACTTGAGTCTCCATGAGGATACAGTGTTGCAGTTGACATGTTACAACACCCTTCAAAGATTGGGTCATATAGGTCTACATAAATTTGGACTTGATCTTAGTTTCACTCTAGGTCATATTAGAATTATGAATTAGTACAGGGAGTGACTCATGATGACTTAGGGTAACTAGACACATCCAATTGACTTGGGTCGATTGAGTATGTCTATGTACCCTTAGTCATCATGAGTGGTTCCTATACCAATTTATGTTGCTAACCTGGGTTAGGGTTAAACCTTGAATAAGTGAACTGACATAAGTCAGTGAAGACCATTCTAGATAATAAACGAGTGTGGTGAAGGACGTATTCCATTGATGATTATGCCATCTAGGAATAGTAACATGATCAAGTATGTTGGAAATCTTTGGCCAAAGTATCGCAAGTTGTTGGTTGTGTTGTCCTATGTCACCTAGTTTAAGAAATGGGATTTTAGATGAATATTGGTAACAAATATTTAGATAGGTTTCTTAAACAAAACACTCAATAACCAAAATAGGGTAAAAGAACCAAGTATACTTGGTATACACTTAGTATTTAATACTTTAAGTTAACATGAGAGATTGGTTAGTAATCGAGTCATGAAATGAGATATCGGTAGTTCACCGAGTCATTTATAGTTGCATATGGTTATCTGTTATGAGATTTATTAGCATGGAATGTGTGTTCTAAATTATGATTATTTAGAACAGAGAACATTATGAAAAAATAAAATAAAAATTCCCTTGTTTCTAAAGTCTTAAAATGGGAATGTTACATCTTGGTATCAGAGCTGAAGGTTATAGCTCTTGGATATATTGTGTCCATAATATGATAAAACTTAAATTTTATTGTTAAAAGAAAATGGTTAGGACAAGAGGAAATGCTACAAACAACCCACCACTGGTGGAGAAGCAACAACTGCCCAAAAACTTGATGAGATCCTTACTACCTTGTTGGACACAAGAGATCATTTGGATGTACTTGAACAACAAGTAATGGGAAATGAGGAGGAAGAAGATGTTGTTAATAACAATCAACCACCTCCTGTGGACAACACCAATATAGGAAATTTAGATGTTGATAATAATAATGTAAACATACTTGATTAACCAAAAAATAAAAAGGCAAGGCTAGGATCTGAACTCACTAATGATATAAAAAGGATAAGTCCACTAAATTTTGATGGCACCACATTAGGAGATGGAGCTGATAATTGGCATAGTGAAATGGAGAAGTAATTTGCAATAAGGAACTTCTCGGAGGAAAAAAAGGCAATATGGGGAGCATATCAGCTTTCCCATGAACCATCTTTATAGTGGGACAATGTAAGGATGAGTTGAACATTGATGAAATGAATGTTACTTGGGATGAATTTAAAGTTATTTTAGGCAACGATGGTTGCCAAAACTTTATTATGATAAAAAGACTAAATTTCAAAACTTTTCCCAAGGAAAACTAATGCATTGCAAAGCAACGGGAGTGGTTTACTAAACTTCTAAAGTATGTACTTTAGTATCAAACCGATAAGAAGTTCAGATACAAAATTTACCATGGGATTAAATCCCATTATAGGAGGATAGGTAGATGTTCACAACCCAACCACTATGGAAGGGGTTGTTGAAAAATTCATAAGGCAGGAACAAAAATTAAAGTAAATTTCTGCTCACAAGGAGGAATTCAGAAAGAAAGTTCCAAACTCCTCTTCATTGTGTCTTGCACCTAAGAAGGGGAAATGGAATAATTTTGGTGTGAAAAATAATTTTGTATCAAATAGTAACAAGAAAAATGCAGCAAGTAAACCCGCTCGCTAATGTACAAAATAATTTTGTCAAGAACAATAATAATAGACAGAAGACCTACAGAGGTCAAAATGATAACTTTAAGGCTGGAAATAAATTTGAGCCTAAAAAGGGACCTATAGAAGGTTGTTACGATTGTGGCAAGGATCATTATGAAAATCAATGTCCTTTGAAAAAGGATGGCCGTAATCAGTAGCACAAGATACACATGACAACAGTAGCTGACAAACAGGCTGAAAAGCAAGTCACACCCATAGAGGTTCTAGGTAAGTTATTTGGCATACCTGTAACTATTATTTTTGATACGGGATCCTGAATGTTTTATTTCTAGTAAATTAGCATCGAAATTAAAAATAAAAGCTAGAAAAATGGATAAATCATGGACTGTACATTATGGGAATAATGTTGTTCATATAGTTAGTATGTGTCTTTTTGGGGCAGTCCTTGAATTACCTAGTTTTTCCACCAAAGTTGATCTTTATGTTGCTCCTTTGGGGTCTTATGATGTAATCATAGGTTTTAATTGGCTAGTTGAGCATAAGGAAAAATTTGAATGTTTTGAAAAACATATTAGTTGTTTAGATGACCTATAGAAAACAATCAGACATTCAGGGTGTAAAACATGAAATTTCAGTTAGGAAATTGTCATCTATGCAACTTAAAAAGGCCAAAAATAAGGGTTGTACCTTATATGCAAGTAAAAATTTCTAAATTTACTGAAGAAAGCAGTGATTTCTTAGAACGATATCCGCTGTTACAAAACTTTAGTGATGTGTTTCGGAAGAATTACTAGGTCTCCCACCCAAAAGGGAATTTGACTTCACAATTGAAATCAAACCTAGAACCAAGCCTATTTCTAAGGCACCTTATAGGATGACTACTATTGAATTAGTAGAGCTTAAGGCACAGTTGTAAGAAATTTTGTCTAAAGGTTTGATTAGAATGAGTGTCTCACCTTAGGGAGCACCAGTAATCTTTGTGAAAAAGAAAGATGGAACACTTAGATTATGTATCGATTATAGGATGTTAAATAAGGCAACGATTAAGAATAGATATCCACTTCCTAGAACTGATGATATGTTTTATCAAATGCGTGGTGCTTCAAAAGATATTCTAATATATATCTTCAAATAGAGTATCATCAGTTGCAAATAAAAGATGAAGACATTCATAAAACAACTTTTAGAACAAGGTATGGACATTATGAATTCACAGTCTTACCATTTGGATTAACAAATGCACCTGTAAATTTTATGAATTTAATGAATAATATTTTTCAAGAATACTTGGACAAATTTTTTCTTGTATTCTTGGATGATATTCTCATATACTCTAAAATCATTGAAGAACACCATGAGCATTTGAAGATAGTTTTGGAAATCTTGAGGAAGAGACGATTGTTTGGTAAGTTATCTAAATGTTCTTTCTATGACATGAAAGTGCACTATTTGGGTCATGTTATAAGCAAGAATGGAATAGTTGTAGATCCCTCTAAGATTGTAGCTATAATTGAGTGGCTTGCACCAAAGAATGTACATGAAGTTAGAAGCTTCATGGGTCTTGTTGGTTACTATAGGAAGTTTGTTAAAGATTTCTCCAAATTTGTTGCACCAATAACTTCATTACAGAAAAAGGATAAGAAATTTGTATGAGAGAGAAAATGTGAATCTACATTTAAAACTTTGAAGGATCAGTTAACTTTAGCACCTATTTTGGTTGTACTTAACCCTAATGGAGACTTTACTATTGTAACGGATGCATCCAGGAAGGTCTTGGAGGTATTATGTTACAAAAGGATCATGTCATAGCTTATGAAAGTAGAAAATCAAGTTACATGAGCTGAATTATGCTCCACATGATCTAGATCTTGCTTCCATTGTTCATGCACTTCAAGTTTGGAGACATTATCTTCTTGGTAAACCTTTTGAACTAAAAACTGATCATCTTAGGTTGAAGTATATTTTTACTCAGCCAAATTTGAATTCAAGACAATGAAGATGGTTATAATTTTTATCTCAATATGATTTTGACATAAGTTACATTAAAGGCAAGGAAAATAGAGTAGTAGATGCTCTAAGTTGTAGGAAGCACATTTATGCTCTTAGAATGTTGAGAAATTAGTTTGAGGATGAGATAAATTTTTTATGGAAACTGATTCTTATTTTTAGCAAGTAAAAACAACATTGGCTACAGACCTAAATGATGTGAGGTATAAAGGTTTTCACTTTGACAATGAAGGAATCTTATATTTTTTAAAAGGGTGTACATACCTTTCCTAAACGATTTAAGAAAGAAATTATTAATCGAATTTCACAATTCATCTTTTTTTGGACACCCGGCATTACAAAGATGCTTACTACCGATATAAAACAACAATATTTCTAGAAAGGGATGAAAAAGGATGTGAATGAGTTTGTGACACACTTGTTTAGAATGTCAACATGATAAAGTTGAGCATATGCATCCAACTATTTTAGTGATCCTCCCAACATCCCGCAAAGTACAAATGGCAAGTGATAAGCATGGTGATGTAGCCTAGAATTTAGTGACATAAACCCAATGAAACCCTATGCGCACTGACACATCACTCAGCCTAGACTGAGCGCTCACCCAAAGCATGTAATGGTACTAGGTCCCTCTTTAGGGTTGTTGTAGTAGGATGTTAGCATGATGAAGACTTAACATATATAGTTCTATTACTAGCACATCACTCTACAGAGCATACCAGATCTATATCCAAGGAAAAATAGAACTAAGTACTAACCATGATGAGATAAAAACATACTAGATTCAGATACTCATAGAACTAATACTTAGATTCAGTCAATATCCTCCATTATATTCAATGCATTAAGTTACAAAAGCTTCATTACAATATCAAAAGTATGTGCGTAGTAACATAACACTGTATGTCTCGATCTCATCACCTCTCTATCATGATCTCGTTCTATCAATCCCATATATTACACAGTCTACTACATATATAAGGTTGGCTACTTTCCCTTCACCACTTATCCTTTCCAATAATAGGTTCGCATGCTATTCTTAACCATGCACCTTTACAAAACTAGCCACACATGTAAGTGTGCTAACAATAGATTACTACTAGCTAACTGATAGTAGTAGATCTATTTCAGCTTGTGTCCATGTAAAGTGCTTCATATCCAATCCTCTAAAAATATCTAATGTGTGGCGTGCACATCTCTTCCTCGTTTGTGTGCTCTGCATGCCATCTCTACAAATAGACCTTTATGAGTGAAAATGGCTAGTCCTGAAAAATAGAAATTTTGTTTTGTGCGTGTGTTCTCCCTATCCATTCACGCCTTTGTGTATGAATTTATTTACCACGTAGAATCCTTGTGTGATTTCTCTGTTAAGTGTTCTTTGATTAACATTACCCCCACACTAATTTCATTGTCACCCTGACAATGGTCACTCCAATAACTAAAGCAAAGAATAGAAGAATGTAAAAAAATGGAAAGAATGAAAGAATCTATGAAAGAATGTTTTACCCTTTCATCTCCTCTTCATCCTGAATAACTAATTTAGGATATTCCTATTTTATTTCAGCCTCCAAGGTCTGCCATTCAACAAGTTCTTCCTCTTTTTTTTGGAATGTCCACAATAATGGACTCCAATTCATCCCTCGCAACCTCCCCTTTTCCATTTTGCAATACGTACACAATGTTGGAAATTGAGGTCATTTCTTCCTCTAAGTAAATCCATCTTTCGCACAATGAGCTTTTCAAGCTCTTCCACCCGAGTCTTATGTGGTTCTTGTGCTGCTACCAAGGCCTCATGCTTATGCTTAACCATTGATAACCTTTATGCGTATCCCAAGGTTCTTGTCCTTCATCACTCTCTAGACTTCATTATTCTCTTCTAGGGTATTTACGTTGATAAGCACTGTGGAGCTATGCAAATTTTCAAGGCTTGGTCTACTTTCTTTAATTCTTCTTATAACGCTTTCAACAGTCCTTCATAGGATGAAATTTTCCTCATCACCAAGCCTTTTACCATTCTACCTATTTTGTTGGATCCTTTGATGTTGGCATGTGCAGAGGTTCATTTTTAAGTACTAGGTACACCAAATTTGCTACATAATGTATTGCTAAGGGAAACGTCTATTATACTTTTTGGCTCCAAGTGTGGCCTAGCTCTTATAACATTGCCTCCAATTTCCTTTGTGATGTTGATAAATAGAACATTCTTATTCTACGCTAAGTCCCTCTCTTATGTTAGGCACACTGTTTCTCCATCCTTAGTTTTAATCTCCTCCATGAGTGCCCTAATTATGGCAGCCTTGTCCATATTCCACCTTGTCACCTCTATTGAGACTTTGACCAATGCATTACTCACCTGTTTATCTGACATGATAGTAGGCTTTACTGTCATGTGTCTGTCCTGAGGTGTCTTCTTCGACCTCCTTGATATGGATGAATCCTCACATACATAAGAATATGGTTCATCCATGTGTGTGTACATGGACTATGACAATTGCTTCCTCATGCTCATTATGGCCATATCTTCATCCATGAGCTCCCAACCATATAAGTCTTTCTGTTTCAACGTGCTCAAGAAATGGATGTGGAAAATTTTACCTACGTCCTCTGCATAACCCATAGCTAGTGGAATGTGCTCTCCAATCGTTCTTCTAGACCATTTCGCTTATGAAATTAGCTTCCAAATTTGGGATTTTTGTCTCCATATCCCGAGCAAGTATTTGCATCTATCTCCTCCATTCCCTTTTCTCCTCTCCTCTCTCCTTCAAATCCTCATCCTTTTGTTCTTCTATGTTCTCTGGAAGTGTAGGAGAATTAGGCGAGCTTTCCTCTAACTCTTCCACCTCCTCATTCAACTTTAGTTTCCTCTTTTTTGTGTGGTTTTCTCCTTCCATGGAGAGTGCCTAGGTGATCTCGTGCACCTTGTATGTGGAGTAACACCTTGGGTCTTTAATCTCCTAAACACCCTCTTAAATCTGTGCTCTCCTTGGAATGCATTCAAGTCCTCATCATCCCCATCTTGTGGCTAAGGTAGTGTAGTGGCGGTCTCGGCTTCACCCTTATTCGTAGGATGTCTTATACCTCTATGCTCCAAACCACCACTATCTTCGTGCTCATCCTCCTCATCCTCCACTTCAATTATATCTCGTGGGCTTAGGTACTAGGATCTTCTCCATTGTGTACTTACCCTTTAGAGGTGCTAGAAGTGCTAACTCATCTTCCATACTTTTTATTCTCCATCTTGGGTTTCAATTCAAGATACACCAATGTTTCTCCAATGTCTCCCACAACAAAACTTATTGGTTTAGTGCTCAATATATCTGAAATGAGTCTTTCAACATATGCACCCCGCCCTGGATACACATATTTCCTCATTAGTGTGTGGTAGTCATAATCTACCTTATCTCGCATTGAATTTCAATCATCGCGCATCGTGAACTTGTGTGCGACACTGGAAGTACCTTGTTGTGAAGGCATATGGAAATTTACACCAAGGACTCCATGCTCCATTCTTCATGTTGAATCGCGCTATACAAAAATTCTGGTATACAGCGAACTAGAGTGCCTTTCCAACCACCGAAGGTAAGTCTTTGGGGATGGGCCATTATTCCTCAAAATCCATGTAGAGCCTATCATACCACTTCTCAGCTATTTGCTTAACCTGATCTTTCATGGATCCCTCACACAAGTACTTCTTGAATTGTTATACAAGTGATTTGTGCTCCATTGGATACTCCCATACCTTCTCCTTTGGTCCATCAAGTACTCTAATCTCCATGAACACCAGTGATAACAAAACAAATCCAAAGCTGATCTTTCCTCCCATGTGCAATTCCTCAATGATTATTTCTGCAATATAACGTTGTTTTCACCCTCAAAATTCCCCTCATTTTTCAAGTCAAGTTTCAAAATATTTGAGTTGGTGCTTGTTATCCAAATTTTCCCCAGAAAAATTGATCAAACATGACCCCGCACAGAATAAAATTGGAAGGGGTAGTTCAGTCATGTGAGCCCACATTCCAAATCCAACAATGAAGGGGCAGGGTCGGTGAAGGAGGCCAATGATGTCAAAGGAGATCAGAGTGCGTAGGAGAAGATTGAAGAAAGGGCTTGAAGTTTTTAGACTTCACATGCAAGTCGACTTGGGGCAAAGCAATAGACCCGTGGAAGGCACCACATGCCTCATCGGCACAAATTCAAAAGGCGCGGCCCAAAGAGAGACCCCAAATTTCGTCAGCCCTCCATGTGTCTAAGGTCCCAAACGCGCCAACTCTCCATGTGCGCGTATATTTAATCTAATATACCCCCACCATTTAATATAATATTAAAAATATATATAATGGGGTGGGGGTGGCAGGGGGGTGTTGGAGCACGGGCCATCCTCCACCCACCTCCACTATTGTTTATATAAATAAAAATACCACTATTTTATTAATTAAAAGAAAAAGAACATGGGGTAGGGGGTGGGGTGCCCCCATATATTTACCCCCAAAACAAAATTAAATGGGGGGAAAAATCCCCAAACGTGAACCCCATCTCTATACCGTGGCTATATATACGCATTGCCTAGTATGGGCATACCCGACAACATTAATTTTTTTAATATAATATGTGTATGTGTGTACAACGTATATATTTATATTTGTATGTATATACACCAAAAACTAGAACAATAGGGAAATTAAACTAGGAAGTAAATAAACCTATTTATTGTAAACCCTAGAAAGGGAAAGAAAAATAAATCAAGGGAATACATGGAAGAAATTTCCGATCATTTTAGATCTAGACCAAAAACAAAAAAATCTTTAGGTTCCAAAAGCAAGTCCCAAACGTGGCCACTCTCCATGTGTCCAATCGGTGCACCTCTAAAGGTCAAGTCCAAACAAAGTCTCCAAATGAGTGGGAAGCCTCCATGTGTCCTCAAAAATCCTTTTTCCAAATAAAGGGACTTAGTCAAAACACAAATATACAAAACAGGCCCGCAAAGGGACACATGGCCATGTTTCGTGATCAAAGCAGAAGGTGGTCGTCGAGGAACTTTGGAATTTCAGCTTTTGTTTTGAAAAGTGTAAAAGTAAAAAAGTAAGACACATCTCCACCGACGCCTAGAGAAGCCATGTATCGAGGCCTAAATGACACATGGGAGGTGGGTCATGGGGGAACTTTGGAGTTTTGCAACTTCTCAAAAAAGTGCGGTTTGCAGTGCGGGCCCATGAGCCCAAGGAGGTTTATTTTCCAAATGAAAAATGTGAAGTTGTGGGCTTGCGAGGTGTGGGAGATTTTTATAATTTTGCATTTTTGCAAAGGGTGTAAAAGTGAATTTCAAGCCCATGGATCCATTTTGTGAAAATTGCATTTTTCGCCATTTTTGTACGGATTCGATTCAAATATTCAAATGAGCATAACTTTCACTCTAGTGCTTGAAATTCAACAAATTTTATACTGTTGGAAAGATCTTGGTCTCCTCTACACCATGGAAGCATAAAATATTGTTTTCAAGTATGATTTGATCTAATCTTCCATCCTTCCTTCTCTAACATGCTAAATAGACATGGAGAACTGATTGGATATCTTGATTTGGGTGAAAATCTGGAAAACATCTTTTGTGCCATTAATATGTGATTAGACTGCTTTAACTAGATAAAATTTGATCTAATCTTCCATCCTTCCTTCTTTAGCATGCTAAAGACATGTAGAACTAGATTTGATAGATTGTAGGTAGATTTGCAGAGGCATTAATGGTTGGTGGTTGAGCTTCCAAATAAGATTTTCTTCCTTCTCTTCTTCTCCTCTTTCCACTTCATCTATAAATGTAAGATCTTGGCTCAAAGTGTAAATGTTGAAATTTGATAATCATGAAGTGTAATTATAATCAAAAGTAAATCAATACAAAAGTATTTTCCCCTTTTCTTTATCTTCCTCCATTGTCTCTTTTGCTTACCTGAAATTCATGGATCATTTATCTTCTGTGATAAGAAACTTTGTGTTCTTATTGATATGATTTCTAGAACTTTGTGTCTATGGAATGATATCTTATGTTGTGAATGTGAATGATTCTATTCTATATCACTCTTGCTTAGTACGTATAGGGTTATACTCTGCTATCTATATTTCCTAAAAGTACTTTTATATTATACTCTTTCCTTTCTTGATTCGTTGGTACCCAAATTGATTCTCCTTCAAAGTCTAAGTAGCATCACAGGTTTATTAGGAAGCTTAGAGACAGATAGATCATGATGAGTCATTTTTTAGCTAGGGATGGGATCTAACTAGCCCTTAGTCACTCAGATGTGGAGAAATGGATAGCACCCTCAAGAGGATTTGATCTATCCTCACTATTTTAGGTTGTTCCTTTGAACCAAGGTAAGAGAACCCTTTTGTAGCCTGTTTTTTATGGAGGATATGGAGATATCCTTCCTAATGAATTTGTTAAGGAGACCTTGAAGAAAATATGATCAATGCAACAAAATATAACTCTCATGAGTTGTCACTCTAGATAGTGGAGATATTCTCTAGGCAAGGTTCAAGCTACTAAAGACATTTGGAATCTTGATTGTTTCTACATGTTTTGGTAGTAAAATTTGTGCATTTGTATACACACATGAAAAACAGGGGTAGTATGGGTAGGATTAGTTGTTTTTAAATAAATTTTTGTGGGAGGTGAGGTAAAATGAACTTGATTTGCCAAATCTCTGAGAACTCTTACAAAATGGAAATTCTAGACAATAGAATACTTCAGAATAGCTAAAATGTTCCTTTAACTAGAATATGTACTTCAATGGAGGCCCAAATTAGAACTTGTTCACACAATATATGAAATTTTAACATGAAGGCTCAAGTTAGAAGGCACAATAAAACATCAAAACCTAAGATTAATCACACCTGAGGTACGCTAAGAGGCTTACAGACAATCTCTATCAACAAATGAAAGAAAAGTGATTTTAAATCATTTATTTCACCCCCAGATGAAATATCTTATGAGAAATGAGATTACAGATGCCACTAAACTATCACAAGGATTGAGACCTATGTGATTAAGATAGATTTTGATACAAGATTGTAACAAGAAACAAGGAAAACTATTTGCAGACATTCAGAAGTAAAACAAACACATTTTGCATAAGATCCACACATAATAACTCAAGTTTGATTAAATTTATCAGCAGGGGAAAGTTTCTAGAAAAATCAGAGCTTGTCAATGGTTGTACACTTGTAACCACCTTGACATAATCAAACTTAATATAAAAGAGATATACAGGATTCTCAGATGACTTCTCAAAAGACATGCTTTGTCAAATTTTCCTCTTGGGAATTTTCTTTGACCTCTAACACTCCAACCTCCAACCCTTTGCACAAAAAAATTTGTGCCATTTATAACATTTACAACAGAGCCCCTTCTTCCCAAAATACAAAAACATTTAATGTACTAGTTCTCACCATGATCTTGATCAAACTCCTAGAATCAGATCTGTAAAAGTTGTCAGGTTCTTATGGGGAAAATCTCTTCGAAAATCTCAACATTCAACTCCTTCATCTAGTAGAACACTCCTCCTTCAACTTGCTAACCACTTCTACCCCTAATCTATCAAATCTGGTTCCTCGCTTCCTCGGGAGAAGAAAAATTAAAATTCAGATCGATCTCGATAGTCAAACCATTTTAATGGCGAAAGATGTCTCCAGATCTCTCCCACCAAACTTAGATATCAAAATTAACTCCCCTCTCTATTTGGTGTGTAGGAAATACCAAGAAATTTTAAGACTTGCACTTCTAGGCATGTTTCAGTAAAATGGGGGGAAAATCAAATTCTGACTCACAGTTTTCATTGATCTTTACTTTGAATTTAGGCCATCCATGTGGAAGATTCAAATTTAAACCAGGCCTAGGGGCTTCATTTGAATTTTACAACCTTTTGAAAAATGCAAAAAAATCCTATTTTGCACTACACCTCCGCCCTTGGGAAATGAGCATAACACGTGTCCTAAGGTGGTCCCAGCGGAACACAACCAAATTCTACCATTTCACCTCCCTTTTAGAAAAGGGAACATTTTCCAAGTTTTCCCGTAGCTCGCCCTTGAAAATGGGCCGACACATGTCCCAATGTGGGTTCCTAGCGGAACCGCACTTCCCTTTTACTTTTAACTCCTTTCTCCCTAAAGCAATTTTTTCCAAATTAAGCTGGAGCAAACTTTGAATTTTCCTTTATCGGGCTCATGGGTCATTTTGAGATTTTTAGTCATTTGAATATCAAGGGGCAAAAAATCCAAATTGCCCCCGATGGTCCACTTCCCCACCCCTTTGAATTTTCAAACCACCACATGTCACCATGGCACACCTTGAGATGTTCCCAAAAATTTGATACCTTGAAAGAGTGCGGGCTCGCCACATGTCCTAGCCGGTAAAATTTGTCTGAAGGCTTGAAGCTCAGTGGAAGGCACCATGTGTCATGCTCGAGGCAATCTCTTTTGGCCGTTGAAAATTCTAAGAAAAATGCAAAGTGAGTGAAGGCCTCCACATTCCTCCCGGTGCTTCTTTAAATTGAAACTTAAGGGCCAGTCCCCAAACATGTGTGGTTCTTCCATGTGTTCTAGATCTCCCATAACCTTTTGAAAAAAACTAAGTATGGGAAGACCCGACGGAAACCTCCACGTGTCTCTTTGGTGCAATTTCAAAATGGTGCCCAAAGCAGAGACCCTGAGTGAGCATGGGATCACCATGTGTCCCTGTGCCACCAAACTATGTTAGCTGCAGAAAAAAATTTCTAAGTCTGGGAAAAGTAGCGGAAACCTCAATGTCTCCTCTCGGCATTACTCCATGGCCAAACCAAAAAGTAGACCTTCAAATGAGATTTGTGCCTCCACGTGGATATATCTTTAATTTGAGGTGATTCATTGAATTTTTGAAGTATCCAGCTGAGCCACATCTAATCAAAATAGGCCAAGTTCCTTGTCGATGCAAGGATGCAAATTTGACCAGGAAAAATGCCTGTCAAACCATAAAATGCAAAAATGATCATTTGAGCTTGGAATGAAATTTTCTCTAAGGATAGAGAATTAAAAAATGTTACAAGGCTCAAATACACTCTTTAGAGCTACATCCATTCATTTTTCATGAATTATTTGGGGCAAAAATGAAAAGGGAAGAAAATCCCTACTATGGAAAATAGAAGGAACATGAAAGCCTGAGTTTTTGAATGAACTGAGAATGGGAGACCCAAATTACAGACCCCCTCAAAGGATTAGAGAAAAAAGGAGACAAATATGGACCCATGCATGATCACCATCTCAAGGAAAGACTAATTATGGAAAAAAGGAAAGGAGAGACCTCTTAGGCACAATATGGGGGATAAAATATGATAGAAACCATAAAAGGATAGATTTTAAAGGCAAAATGGGGTGAGACTATTTTGAGCACCAACATAGGCTCCGACTCGGGGATGGGCACTCCTATGAATGGCACAAGAACAACAAGAGAAAAAATTTCCATTGGGTAAAGGAGTTAGCTTGCAGCAGAAGCGAGAGAAACATAGCCATCTTCCAAAAATGAATAGAGAAACCATCAAAATAGGTCACCAAGGACCAGAATGAGCAAAAACACAAAAACAGGAAACAAACAAGCACCTATACACTTTACAATAGATGTTTACCTTGATTCTAGGGAATCAATCCAAGAAGTTCTTCAAATACCTACCATTAACAGGCATCTCAAGCAATTCACCATCCAAATCCTTCAAGAAGAAGGTATGTTCACCAATCCTGATATCAATGGAGTAAGGGCCCATCCATAATGAGTCAAATTTTCCATGCTTTCCCTTATCCTCATGCCTGCTATCCCATAACAACACAAGATCTCCAACATTGAAAGCTCTAGGAGTGACCTTCTTGTCAAATAACTTCTTCATCTTTTCTCTAAACTTTACATGCCTCTGGTGGGATGCCCTCCTTTCTTCATCAAGTTCAACAATCTGGTTAATGCGAGCATCATAAGGACTTACTTCTTGATCCTCCAGTTGTTAAATGAACTGATATGAGGATAATTACATATATGCAAAGGTAGCAAGGCTTGAGTTCTATACACCAACTCAAATGGACTCTTTCTAGTGGATCTTTTAACAGTGATTATATCAGCCAAGATAGCAAACTTCAACTATTCACCCCATTTTCTCTTGTTCAGCTCCAAGGTTCTTTTGATAATCTTCAACATGTTTTTATTACTGGACTCAACTTTTCCATTTTCTTGGGGGTTGTAATTATATGCATATGTCAAGTTGATCCCATATTCTTTGCACATTTCCACCAAAGGTTTTCTCTGAATCTCATGGCATTATTAGCTACAATCTTGGTGGTACCCCAAACCTGCGCAGATGATGTTGTTTAGCACAAAGTCCATGACAACTTGCTTGTTTCCTTCTTGGTGGAGATTTCCACCACCCATTTAGTAAATTAATCGGATGGGTGTAAGAATCCACTTATGGCCAACACTTGAAGGGTCTGAAATCTCACCAATGAAATCCATTCCCATTTCTTGAATGGGGCTTCAATTGATACTGAGTTAAAGGAAGGAGCCTAAAGCTTTCATTATTCTAGAGAAGCACTAGAAACTCTCACATCTCCTAACCAACAAGGTTGTATCCTTAAAGAGATTTGGCCACTAATAACCAGCCCTCAAGATCTTGTGTGTTGTGACTCTTGCAGCAAAATGCCCCCAAAAATATCCTCCATGGAAATCAACAATTATCTTGGGGGATTCTTCTTCAATAATGCACCTTAAGAGGACTCCATTTGGATTCTTCCAAGCTAGCCTATAATTAGTAATGACATATTTCTGGGAAGCCAACTTAAGGGCTCTTTTCTGGTTCTTACTTAAATACTTAGGGAAGTTCAAATGTCTGAGATAAAAAATTACATCTTTGTACCACTCAGAACTCATCAATGTTTGAAAAACATCTACCCTACCTTCTTCTACCTCATTTACCTCAATATTTTGCAAGTTTCTCTCAACCATAAGCTTAGCCAAGCCCAAACCTCTCACCAGCTTCATGGTTTGGATATCCATGTCATATTCTTGCAACTTGTTCACCCACCTACACCTTTTGCTTGAGACTTCCATCTTTGACAAGATGTCTTGACCATGGTGTGGGGAACATAAGCAAAAATTTTAGAACTTAGAATATAAGGCATGAAAAATTTGTTGCTTTTACTAAGGAAAATGCTTGCTTCTCCATAATAGTGTACTTTAGCTCATCCCCCTGCAATGCCTTACTGAAAAAGGCAATTGGCCTCTCAACCCCTTCATCATCCTTCTATAGTAGGACAGAAGCAATAGTGTTCTCTAAAGCAAAGGAAAATAGTTGAAAGGGCTTCTTATAATATGGAGCTGCTACAATAGGTCCATGCTTTTGCCTCTTTAATTCCATTGAAAGCTTGGATGGCAGCCTCCTCCCATTTGATAGCCTGGTCCTTTTTTAGCATGGAAGTGATTAGTATGGTTAGCTCAACAAAGTTTGATATGAATATCTTGATGAAGTTTATCTTCCCAAAGAAAGACTGAATCCCTTTCTTGGTCCTTAGAATTGGGACCTTGCTGATGGCCTCTACCATTTCTCGATCAATCATCACCCCTTCTTATTACACAATGTGTCCAAGCAATTTTTCCTTCTGCACTCCAAAATGGCACTTCTTTGGATTGAGTGAGATGCCATATTCCCTACATATTATCAACATCTTCTCCAAATGTAGAATGTGATCACTCCTCTTCCTGGAAAATATAGTTACATCATCTTCATAAATTGTAATAAACTCATTGATGTAACCAGCAAAAGAAACATCCATTGCTCTTTGAAAGGTGGCTCTAACACTCATCAAACCGAAGGGCATCCTAACATATACATACATCCCCCAAGGAGTAGTAAAGGTTGTTTTGATTCTTTCTAACTCCTTCACCACAACTTGGTTATAACCAAAGAAACCATCCAGGGTAGAAAGTAGCTCTAGAACCAGTCACTAACTATAGCATGTTTTCCATGTTTGGTAAAGGATAATTATCCTTCATTGATGCTCTATTCAAGTTTCTTAAATCTACACACATCCCGATGTCACCATTCTTCTTTCTAACTGGTACTAGGTTTGAAACCCAAGAAGAATACCTTTAAGGGCTGGATAATCCCTCCATCTCTTAGATTCTTCAGTTCTTCTTGCATTTTGAGAGATAAGAGTGGATTGATGGGCCTCTGTTTCTTCCTAAATGGATTTTCATTAGAATCCAAAGGAATCTCATGTTGAAATAGGTCCTCTTTGTATGCTTTTAGTTAAAAATAGGTCCAAGCCGTGTAATCGATACTTTTTCAACAATTGGATGTATGACTACTTATCCTCTTTCTTGAGATTGCTTGCCTAACCAAATTTTCCTTGGATGCTCCTTTGTGCAAGGTCATGCTCCTCAATATCCCTTGAGGTTGTCATGCATATGTTAATAATGTGATCAACATTATCAAAATTGGACTCAAGAGCAACCAACCCTCTAGGAATGGTATTAGTCTTTAGCTGGATGATGCCCTTTCCAAGCAAGGTTTCCTTCCCCTCTATGGCACATACCATTGGCTCCCAATCAATACTTTGATCAGAAAATTCTCCCTTGTTCTACAAAAATCTTCTGATCTGAGCATCATCATCAAATACCTACCAGTGTTTAATGTTTTCAGGGATAGAGGGTCTTGTCAACACTTCCACATCATATTCACAATATGGGGACACTGCACAATTGTCAAAACAAGACCCCAAAACTACAAGTTTTTTACGCAAGTCATTAAACTTCCTATCATGATGCACAATGTTGAATAAATCAAACATCTCAATGAAATCCTAAACTACATGTTTGTACTATTTCATTCGTTGATTATTTGTGGCATACCATTTTCTAACTTGTTTTACTATTAATTATGAGTATCCTTTGACAATGATGTCCTTGACACCATATTTCCAAGCAATTCTTAAACCCAACAACAATAGTTCCTCATACTCAGTGAATGTTGTTAGTGCACTCGAAGTTGAGTTTGAAGGAAAAAAAAATTTCCTAACCTGGAAAAAATAGAGCAACACCAACACCATTCCCTAAACTTAGAGAAAGATCCATCAAACAACATAGTCCAAAGCGAGCCTATCTGTTCAAGGCACTTACATTCTTCAATCTTGTGCTCCTTTCCATCAGCAAATCCTACAAAGTTATCTGTATCAACACTTGTGTACAATACCTCATAGGATGCATTGTTGGGATCCTCAATAAGGTGCATGTTGGGGTGTGGAGCCTATTTTTGGTCTTCTTAAATCAGTGTTGAAGTGTTGGAGCTTGAATGGTTAAGTTTGGAGACTTCAGGAGCATTCTGTAGTCATTTAATGTGATGTTGCTGCGATGTTGCTTTGTTAATTGGTTATTAACGTCATGACAAAGTATTTTCCAGTATGGGAAGTTGAAAGATTGCAACTTTCAAAATTCTAGGGTCATCTTTAGGACTTCTTAAGAGGATTTTAATCCTATAAATAGAGGTGTTAGGGTATCTTGAAGATATCTTGAGTGTTCAAGAGGTCTTGAGTCTTAGAGATCAAGAGGTGATCAAGAGTGATCAAGGTTAAGCAATTGGGTGTCAATTGTGGTTTAGATGTGGTTTAGCATCTTTGGAATTCTGTTGTGAGTTCATAACTTAGAGAAGACTGTGAGAGTTGTTTTAATCTTATTGATAATAAAATCTAAGAAAGTTCTTGGTGGACATAGCCCACATTGAGTGAACCACGTTAAATCTTGTCTTGTCTTCTTTTTTGCATTATTCATTTATGTTGCTATATTTCTGCAAGTATAATTCTTCTATATAGTTTCCTACTACTGTGGTTTGAGGAATTGTTTCCACATATTTGTTCTCTAATTCCTAACAATTGGTATCAGAGATTTGGTGGTTTTTTGCTGAAGTTGTAAATCAAGGGAAAGTTTAGCTTGAGTGGGAGCTATGGAAAATGAGGACAGATCGAGGGTTAAGAAGTTCAATGAGCAGAACTTTGGTTTTGGAAGATGCAAATGGAGGATTACTTATATCGGATGAAGGACCTCCATGTTCCTTTGGCTAGAAAAGAAAAGAAACCTACATCCATGTCGGATGAGGATTGGGAGCTACTGGATAAAAAGGCACTTGGGGTAATTCATTTATGTCTTGCATCTTCGATTTCTTTCAACATATCATAGGAGAAGACCACAAAAGGTATCATGAGTGCATTGGGGAAGTTATATTAAAAACCCTCAGCCTCTAATAAAATATTTTTGATGAAAAATTATTTAATATGAAGATATCTAAGAATGGTTCTTTTGTTGATCATTTGAATGATTTTAACATGGTTGTGAGTATGTTAAACTCGGTAAAAATTTACTTTGATGATAAGGCGGGGTCTTGTTGATTTTGTGCTCCTTGCCGGATAACTAGGACAACTTGGTTATGGTTGTAAGTAATTAAGTCTCTAATAACTCAAAGCTGAAGTTTGAGGATGTAATAGGTGTGATCCTAAGTGAGGAAATGCAAAGGAAGAGCACCAAAGATTCTTCTACTTCGGAAACACTTTGGTGGAGAGCATAGGAGATAAAAGAATAGAGGGAAAGGTAACCGTGGGAAGTCGAATGATCACGGAAGGTCAAATTCCAAGAGTAAGTTAGAATGTTGGCACTATGGGAAGGTTGGTCATGCTAAGAAAGATAGTTGGGCTCTTCGGGATAAAAGAACAAGGAGGAAACTAAAGAGGTAAATTTGGTAGTAGGTGATGTTTTTCAAGATGCCTTAATTCTTTCTTTAGATAATATTGTTGAATCTTGGGTGTTAGATTTAGGGGCTTCTTTCCATGCCACCCCACATAGACATTACTTTACTAATTTTGTTCAAGGTGATTTCGGACATGTATATCTTGGTGATGATGAATCATGCAGCATAATAGGGAAAGGTTGTGTTTGGGTGAAAATGTAGAATGGGAACACATGGCTACTTAAGAATGTCAAGTATGTGCCTAAGTTGAGGTGGAACTTGATATCAGTGGGAAAAATGGGTAGTGATGGCTGTACAATTAGTTTTATAGTGGATTCTTGTAAGGTTACCAAGGGATCTCTTGTGGTTGCAAGAGGTAAGAAAAATGGTACTTTGTATTTAACCAATGGTGCTGATTAGTACAATTTCATTGATGTAGATGGAGATGTAACTTTATGGCACTGGAGACTCAGTCATATGAGTAATAAGGGCATGCAAATTATAAAGGATAGGTTGCTCGGATTAAAGGAGTTAGATTTGTACTTCTATGAGGACTGTGTTTATGGCAACATAAGCAGGTGAGATTCCTCAAGGTTGGACCTACTAGGGAGGAGGGTAAGTTGAAGTTAGTGCATACATATGTATGGGGACCAGCTAAGGTAAACTCTATTGGTGGTTCATGCTATTATGTCACTTTCATTGATGATGCAACTAGAAATGTTTGGGTATATTGCATTAGAAAGAAATTTGATGTGTTTGAAACTTTTAAAAGATGGAAAGCCTTGGTTGAGAATGAAACAAGTCTCAAGTTGAAATGTCTCAAGTCAGATAATGGAGGGAATATTGCAGCAATGAGTTTCTTGATTATTGTTCAGTAAATGGGATCTACTGAGATAAAGAACGGTTCCAAATACTCCATAGGAAAATGGAGTGTTAGGAGAATGAATAGGAAAATCATGGAGCATGTTAGGTGCATGAGGTTACATGTGGGTCTTCCAATCATGTTTTGGGTGGAAGCAGTAAGCACAACTATTTATCTGATTAACAAAGGACCCTCTATGGCCTTGGATGGAGGTATACCTGAGGAGGCTTGGTCTGGTAAGAAAATTGATTACTCATTTCTTAGAGTATTTGGATGTGAGGTATTTTTTCACATTGATAAAGATGATAGGACCAAGTTAGAGGATAAGTCTCGAGAAATGCACCTTTGTTGGATATAGTGAAGATGATTTTGGTTTCCGTGTTTGGAGTCTTAAAGACAAGAAAATATTTCGGTCTAGAGATATTTTCTTTAATGAAAAAGTCATGTATAAATATCAGTTATAGGAACATAAAGAGGAATCAAAGAAATAATACACAGTGTTAGAGGACATTGTGGACAACAAGGTGTCCAAGGGGCCGGTTCAGTACAACATGTTCCGCATAGCCACGACATGTTCAAGAGCCACGGCTACCTACTCATCAGGAACCCCAAACTCTTGAGGTGAGAAGGTCTTTTAGGGTAAGAAGGGAACCTGAATGATTTACTCCATCTTTGAATTATTTATTACTCAATGACAGTGGAGAGCTAGATTGCTTTGAGGAAGTAGTGCAGGTGGATGTTAGGAAGAAGTGGGAGTAGGCCATGGATGAAGAGCATAGATCTCTTATGGAAAACTAGACTTGGGATCGGTGGAGCTACCCGAGGGCTAGAGAGCATTGTAGAACAAGTGGGTTATAGAATCAAAGAGGAAGATGGAGGAAAGAAATGATACAAGGCCCGATTGGTGGTCAAAGTATTTACACAGAAGAAAGGTATAGACTTTGATGAAAACATTTTCTCCGGTTGTTAAAATGACTTCTATTAGGATTGTTCTTGGTTTAGTTGTAGTAGAAGACCTGCACTTAGAACAGTTGGATGTGAAGACTACATTCCTTCATGGTGAGTTGGAGGAGGAATTGTACATGCAGTAACCACAGGGCTATGAGGTCAAAGGGAAGGAAAGGTTAGTGTGAAAATTGAAGAAGATCTTGTATGGCCTGAAACAAGCTCCACGGAAGTGGTACATGAAGTTTGATAGTTTTATGCAGGAGTAGGGTTACTCTAGGTGTCACTAAAACCATTGCGTGTACATAAAGAAGTTTTTATGGTATTTATATCATTTTGTGCCTGTATATAGATGATATGCTTGTTGTAGGAAGAACATGTAGGAAATAAAGGTACTCAAGAAGTAGCTAGGTGACTCCTTTGCTATGAAGGATTTGGGGGCAGCAAAAAAAATCCTTGGTATGAGAATAACTTAGAACAGGAAGGAGAGGAAGCTGGTATTATCTCAAGAAGAGTACATAAAGAAGGTCTTGGAGAGGTTTAATATGTAGGATGCTAAACCAGTTGGTACTCCTTTGGCAGGTCACTTTAAATTATCAAAGGAGCAGAGTCCCAAGACTGAGGAGGATAGAATCCAGATGTCTAGGGTACCATACTCATCAGTAGTTGGTAGCTTGATGTATGCTATGGTATGCACTAGGCCTGACATTTCCCATGTAGTGGGAGTAGTGAACAGGTTTATGAGAGATCCAGTAGAGAGCACTGGTAGGCAGTAAAGTGAATCCTTCAATATTTGAGAGGGACCATGGGAGAAACATTGTGTTTTGGTGGATCAGACACTACATTATGGGGATATGTAGATTTGGACAGTAAGAGGAGCATGACATGTTATGTATTTACATTTGGTGATACAGTGGTGAGTTGGATTTCACGGTTACAAAAGGTTGTGGCTTTGTCAACCACAGAGGTTGAGTATGTTGCTGCCACAGAGGCAAGCAAGGAGATGATTTGGCTACAACAGTTTCTTGATGATTTGGGTCATAAGTAGGAAGTTGGGAGACTACACAAAGTGATAGTAGAGTGTTATTCATTTGGTGAAGAACTCCACTTTCCACTCTAGGATGAAGCACATTCAGTTGAGATATCATTTCATCAAGATAGCTTTGGAAGAAGATAAGTTGAAGCTGGAAAATATTCATACCAGTTAGAATCCTATGGATATGATGACCAAGGTGGTCATAAGGGAGAATTTGAAGTTGTGTTTAACTTTAATTGGCCTTCATGGTTGATAATAAAGGGTTAAGAACTTTTCACAATGGAAATAGTCTCCAAGTGGGTGATTGTTGGGGTGTGGAGCCTATTTTTTATCTTCTTGAATCAGTATTGAAGTGTTGGAGCTCGAACGGTTAAGTTTGGAGACTTCAAGAGCATTCTCAAGTCATTTTTGTGACATTGCTTTGTGTAGTCCCTATGATGTTGGTGCGATGTTCTTTGTTAACATGCGCGTTAATTGGTTGCTATTAACATTGGGACAATTTTTTCCAGCCGTGGGAAGTTGAAATATCATGACTTTCAAACTTCTAGGGTCGGATTTAGGACTTCTTAAGATGATTTTAATCCTATAAATAGAGGTGTTAGGGTATCTTTAATATATCTTGAGTGTTCAAGAGGTCTTGAGTCTTAGAGATCAAGAGGTGATTAAGAGTGATCAAGGTTAAGCAATTGGGTGTCAATTGTGGTTTAGATGTGATTTTGCATCTTTGGAATTTTGTTGTGAGTTCATAACCTAGAGAAGACTGTGAGAGTTGTTTTAATCTTGTTGATAATAAAATATGAACAAGTTCTTGGTGGACGTAGCCCACATTGGGTGAACCACGTTAAATCTTGTCTTGTCTTCTTTTATGTATTATTCATTTATGCTATTATATTTCTGCAAGTATAATTCTTCTATATAGTTTCCTACTACTGTGGTTTGAGGAATTGTTTCGCATATTTGTTCTCTAATTCCTAAGATTGCAACATATTATTTTCCCCATACAACTTGACAAGGCTTCCCTCAATTGGGATGGTAGAATAGGACATGTCCATTTGGACACTCCCACCAACACTTGCATCCCATTTTCTAGACAATAACATGCCCCACTTGGTGGGCGGTCAACAATGACAACATCAAATTTTAAATTCATTCCTAAATAGGTTGTAAGTTATACCACTAGACCCTTCACACATGCCACCACTGGAACCTCTCTAGAATCTAGAGAATTACACTTCCCATATGTTATTATTACCTTGATGTTTGGCTCATTCATGAATTCAAGGGGCATAACATCGCATGATGCCCCGAGTCAAACATGCAGTTCTGTAGCAATCTGTCTTTAATGATTAGAGTGGTGAAGAATGGATCAATATTTAGTTGAGATTCCACCAAGGATGACCCCAAATAGAACTCGGTGTGGTTCATCTAAATCTTTAATCTTTGGTGGTGCTTCTGGTTCTTCAATGACTTGTGGGGTCTCCACAATGTTTATGTTTCGCCTAGGAAGTCTTCTCCTCTTTTAGACCAAAATACTCCAATGCCCTCTTCTTCTACTCGGGGATCCTAAGAAACTCAACAATTGGAATTGAGATCTTGATCGACTCAAGACTTAGGAAATATCATAAGGGACAAACTTTGGCAAGGTGACATTAGAAGGAAAGTCGACACACTCACTAGTGGTACAAGATTTTTCTGACTTGGGAATGAAGAGGTGTATGAGTTTTGTTTAGAACTGCAGGATTTTGGCAAGTGCATCTTTCTTAGGAGCCTCTTTAGGAATGTTTTAAAGTAAGGGAGATTTTGGCTTAGCTTGAGGCCCTGCCCCTTTGACAACCTTACTTCTTGTTTTATATTCCTTCTCTTGAGAAACCACAACATTCATCAATAACTATCTATCTTCCTCAGATGGGATTCCTCCATCATACTTCTTTATCATTAAAGCCCTTAAGTATTCAAAGTCATTATTGGGAAATTCAAAAGCTTTTACAGTATCTACTTCTAAATTATGAGAGGGAGGAAGAATAGGTACCCTATGAATGTAATCCCAAAAAGTGGCAGTAGTCCAGGCACTTATCACCTCATTTGAAGTTACCCCTTATTGTGAACTCGTGGAACAACCCATCATGCAGGCATCATCATCATTATCATCATCAATTTCTTCTTCTTCTTTCTGATCTTCTTCGCAAGGAGCATGGGGCATGAAACATCTGTCACACCAATCAATAACATTTGTATCCTCACAACAACTTTGGAAGTTAAAGGATCATGCACCATTCTCGTTTTCCCTAACTTGGGACTATCATTTCCAAATACAAGAGGCCCCTACCCCTATCATCAGATCTTTGGTGATTTGTGAACCTTTCTTTGCCTTATTGCTTGTGTTAACCTTGTGAGCTCTTCCCAATTCCCTTTTCTTCTGGGCTAGTTTGTATGATATTTCTTTGACATCCCCTTTGAAAGTCTTCACAACTTCTTCCAAATCTATAGCCTTGCTTGTTTTGGGTTTTTCTGGGTTAACTAGCTTTACACCCTCCCTCTTTGGAGGCTTTCCAATTTCCTTGATGTTATTCTCAATCTATAGGGCCATAGTGAAGGCCTACCTCAAATTAGCAGGGTTTTTGTCCCTCAAGTAGTAAGTAGCCTTTTTATCAAATGCATCTAAATATTTGATTAAACATGATTCATCACATGGCCTTATCCTAACAAGCAATCTCCTCAAGGTCTTATTAAACCTTGTGTTGAAATCATGTACTGACTCATTAGGATTCTTTTTATGTTCTCAAATTCACAAAAGAAACCTAGGGTCAGTTCTATCACCATAATGTAATCTAAATGCATTGCTCATCTCTATCCAAGAATCAATAGAATTATTTGGCAAAGCTTTATACCAGTCCCTGACATCCTCTTCTAAAGTATGGATAAACAGTTTGATATATACATCTTCATGTTCAATCTCAAAGTATTCCATCATATCAATAAAAAGATTTAGATGTTGATCACCGGTTATAGCATTGTTTTCTTGGAACTTTGGTAGTCTGTTCCTTACTTCTTGAGGAACTACATTTGGATAGCTAGTCATCCCTACAAAATTTATAGGTCCAAAGGTATTTACAACAAATGGAGGTGTGGGTGGGGGAAAGGCCATGTTGTTTTGAGGAGGTGACCCTTGAGGGGTGACAAATTGATGAGGGTTAGGTGGTCTTTGAAACACAGGGGTATAACTTTCAAACTAGATATCCCCTAAAGGCCTAGTTTCTTGCAAATCCCTATCAACTTCTGAGAAGACAAGGGAAAAATGAGAAGCAAAATTTTCAAAATCAAATGAAGGCCCTTCTCTAGTTGGGGAATTCAATTCCACAAAGAGGATAGTTGATTCAGAAGAACATGAATTGTATTCTTCAATAATAGGCTAGTCAATCTCATTAATGGAGATCCCCTTTCTTGTCTGTTGATCTAAAATAGCTCTCCAGGATTTTCTTCCTCGATTTTGTTTTTCCTAGCTCGGAAATAATTTCCTAAGCAAGATCCCTAGAAAAGAAAGACCTTCTTCCTTCCATCTTTACAAAGGTTAGTAACAAAACTCACTTGAGAGGTTAAGAAGATGGTACTTTTCAATAATTAGATCAACATGGAGTCACCACTAAGGATTTCCACCTTAGTTGTTCAGATGCACTAAATATGATCTGTTAAATGTTTATCAACACTAGAAACTAGAAATGGAGAGAATATGACTTTCCTTTACCTAGATATATCAGTGAAATTCAGTGTACTAGGTGTAGAAACTGAAAGAATCACACACAACACTTGGAGTATATAAGAAGTGTTTTACTAGGGTCTGAATATGAATTGCAATCACTATTTCCCTGGAAACGACACCACTCGGGTGTTGGTGCCCAAATTGATTCTCCTTCAAAGTCTAAGAAGCATCACAGGTTTATCAGGAAGCTTAAAGATAGATAGATCATGATGATTCATTTTGTAGCCAGGATGGGATCTAACTAGCCCTTTGTCACTCAGATGTGGAGAAATGAATAACACCCTCAAGAGGATTTGATCTATCCTCACTATTTTAGGTTGTGCCTTTCAAATAAGGTAAGAGAACCCTTTTGTAGCGTGTAGTTTATGGAGGAGATGGATATATCCTTCCTAATGAATTTGTTAAGGAGAACTTGAAGAAAATATGATTAATGCAACAAAATATAACTCTCACAAGTTTTCACTCTAGATAGTGGAGATATTCTCTAGGCAAGGTTCAGGCTACTAAAGACATTTGGAATCTTGATTGTTTCTACATGTTTTAGAAGTAAAATTTGTGCATTTGTATACACACATGACAAACATGGGTAGTATGGGTAGGATTAGTTGTTTTTAAATAAATTTTTGTGGGAGGTGAGGTAGAATGAACTTGATTTTCCAAATCTCTGAAAACATTTACAAAATGGAAAGTCTAGACAACATAATACTTCAGAATAGCTAAAATGTTCCTTTAACCAAAATATGTACTTCAATGGAGGCCCAGATTAGCACTTTTTCACACAATATATGAGATTCTAACATGAATGATCGATTTAGAAGGACCAATAAAACATCAAAACATAAGATTATTCATGCTTGAGGTCACCCAGAGGCTTACAGTTAATCTTTGTCAACAAATGAAAGAAAAGTGATTTTAAATCATTTACTTAACCCCTAGATGAAAGATTTTCGAGATATGAGATTATAGATGACACTAAACCATCAAAGGATTTAGACCTATGTGATTAAGATAGATTTTGATACAAGATTGTAACAAGAAACAAGGAAAACTACTTGCAGACATTTAAAAGTAAAACAAACACATTTTGCATAAGATCCCAACAAAATAACTCGATTTTGATTAAATTTATTAGTAGGGGAAATTTTCTAGAACAATCTCAGAGCTTGGAAATGGTTGTACACTTGTAACCACCTTGACATGATCAAACTTAATACAAAAAGAGTATAGAGGCTTCTCAAAAGACGGGCTTTGTTAAATTTTCCTCTTGGGAATTTTCTTCAACCTCTAATACTCCAACCTCCAACCCTTTGCACATTTTTTTCCATTTATAACATTAAAAAATCCCCTTCTTCCCCAAAAGACAAAAATATTTAATGTACCAGTGCTCGCCATGATCTCGATCATGATTCCCAGAATCAGATCTATAAAAGTTTTCAGGTGCTCATGGGGCAAATCTCTTTGAAAATCTCAGCATTCAACTCCTTCATCTAGTAGAACACTCCTCCTTCAACTTGCCAACAACTTTCACCCCTAATATGTCAAATCTGGTTCCTTGTGTTCTCGGGAGAAGAAAAATGAAAAATCATATTGAGCCCGATAGTCGGGCCATTTTAATGGCAAAAGATGTCTCTAGATCTCTCCCACAAAACTAAGATATCAAAATTAACTCCCCTCTCTGTTTGGCATGTAGGAAATACCAAGAAATCATGAAGACTTGCACTTCCAGGCGTGTTTTAGTAAAATGGGGGGAAAATAAGATTCAGACTCATAGTTATGTTGATCTTTACTTTGAATTTGGGTCGTCCACGTGGAAGATTCATGTTTAAAATAGGCCCAAGGGATTCCTTTGAATTTTTACAACCTTTTGAAAAAATGGAAAAAATTCCCATTTTGCTCCACACCTCCACCCTTGGGAAATGAGCCTGACACGTGTCTTAAGGTGGGCCCTAGTGGAACCATGGCCAAATTCTGCCATTTCACCTCCCTTTTGGAAAAGGGAAATTTTCCAAGTTTTCCCCACAGCTCCACCCTTGAAAAATGGGCCCGACACGTGTCCCAATGTGGGTCCTAGTGGAACCATGCTTCCCTTTTTACTTTTAACTCCTTTATCCTAAAAGAATTTTTTCCAAATTTCCCCAAGAGTCTACACCTCTGCCATTGATTGGAGAAAACTTTGACCTTTCCTTTATCGGGCTCATGGGTCATTTTGAGATTTTTAGTCATTTGAATATCGGGAAAAAAATCTAAATTGCCCCTAATGTTCGCTTCCTCGCCCATTTGAATTTTCAAAACGCCCCGTGTCACCATGGTGAACCTTGAGATGGTCCCAAAATTTGATATCTTGAAAGAGCGCGGGCTCGCCACATGTGTTGGCCCCGTAAAATTTGTTTGAAGGCTTAAAGATCGGTAGAAGGCACCATGTGTCATGTCCGAGGTAGTCTCCTCGGCTATTGAAAAGTTTAAGAAAAATGCAAAGTGAGTGGAGGCTCCATATGTTTTCTGGAGCTTCTTTAAAATGAACCCTAAGGGTTGGTCCCCAAACATGTGTGGTTCTTCCATGTGTCCTAGATCTCCCAAAACCTTTTGAAAAAGGACTAAGTATGGGAAGACCCGGTGGAAACCTCCACGTGTCTCCCTGGTGTAATTTCAAAATGGTGCCCAAAGTGGAAACCCTGAATGAGCATAGGATCACCACATGTCCCTATCCCACCAAACTATGTTAGCTGCATAAAAATTTGTCTAAGTCTAGGCAAAGTAGCATAAACCTTCACATGTCCTCCTAGCACTACTCCAAGGCCAAACCAAAAAGTAGACCTTCAAATGAGTGTTGTGCCTCCACGTGGACAAATCTTTAAGTTGAGGTGATTCATAGAATTTTTGAAGTATCTAGCTAAGCCACATCCAATCAAAAGAGGCCATGTTCCCTGTCAATGCAAGGATGTAAATTTGACAGGAGAAACACTGTCAAACTATAAAATGTAGAAAAATGATCATTTGAGCCCGGAGATGAAATTTTCTCTAAGGATAGAGAATTCAAAAATGTTACAAGGCTCAAATATGCTCTTCAAAGCTACATCCATTCATTTTTCATCAAGTATTTGGGGCAAAAATGATAAGGGCAAAAATCTTGACTGTGGAAAATGGAAGGAATGGGAAAGCCCGAGTTTTTGAATGAACAGAGAATGGGAGACCCAAATTATAGACCCCCTTAGAGGATCAGAGAAACAAGGAGACAAATATGGACCCATACATGATCATCGGCTCAAGGAAAGACTAATTATGGAAATAAAAGGAAAGTAGAGACCTCTCAGGCACAATACGGGGGATAAAATATGACAGAAACCATAAAAGGACATATTTCAAAGGCAAAATGGGGTGAGACTATTTTGAGCACCAAAATTTCTTCCATTTGTTTGTATTGATAATCTATTTTTGTATAAAAGCATTTCAAGATGTTAGAGGTTTAGCCTTAAGATGAAATTTGTACATTTGTATATGCGCTTTGTTGCTTACTTTCAATAAGGTAACCTCTCTCATAAAGAGGAGGGACTTGTTGTCCTCGATTGTGGTATTGTTCAAGTACCATTTAAAACCCAAAATTTTTGGTGACTCACTTTGGGGATTTCGTTTCAAATGTTTCCCTTTCAAAAGAATAACTTCAAGATAATTTTTGATCTGACGACTCTACGGTATACACTAGGGACCAAACTTATGTCATGTTTGTTCTCTTGATCTAGGAACCTTCCCAAGAATGAAGTAAAATGAAGAACACTTGTTGGCCCACATCACCAACGAGTGATAGTGATAGTGATGAGGATGATGATGGAGATCTCCCTATTAAAAGTTTTCAAGCTCTAGTCAGTCCATAACAAGCTTAGTTTCTGTAGAACATCTACGGGGTATATGCCCAAGATTATTTTTGCCAACATTACTGTAACCTGTAGATTCCATATAGTTCATGAGAGAAGTACAAAGACAATGCAGAAGCTCCAGGCATGTGAGAAGGTAAAACAAGATGAAGAACACTCGGTCAATGAATTTGAGACACCTTGTAACAAAGAGGAGAACATTCAAGTTCTAGAAACTACTCATGATGATTCTCCACATCATCAGGTATTCATTCCTAGCATTATCTCAATTCCACCAATGAATGTCTTCTTGTTGCTCCACCGATGCATGTCAATTTAATATTCCTTCAAATAATGAAGAAGACAAACAACTTGAGGCTTTCTTTCAACCTGAAATAGAGTTTGTAGAAGATATGTCATGTACCAAGGTTGAATGTTCTTGTTTTGAAAGAAGTGTCCCCATGTTGGTGGAAGTGGATGTTCATCATAACAAAATGGACAAGATCCCTCTCTCTCCTATGATTGAATAATTTCAATGCACTGAGATGAAGATCACTGTGGACCATTCTCTTGTTGTTTTAAGTTCTCTCAAAGATAAGCAAGTTCACCTGTACCCAAAGAAAAAGAAATTAATGAGATCACTAGTTCCCCTATTATATCTATGGATGAGATGAGCACACATGAGCCTTTTTGCAGTCCTTCAAAACAAATAGAAAATGGAGAGCCATGCCTAGAATCTTTTCTTCACAACTATGATAGTCCTGTCTCAGCTCACCCTTCGAAATGCAAAAAAAGGAAGAGGATGATGTTATTGATCAATCTTTACTTAGTCTGACAACATTTCAATTCCTTGCTAATCATGAAGACAAATCAGCAATGCAACTTGTACCTAAGAGTCATGATCTTCTAGAATCATGTTCGATTTTACAAGCGGTATGTTTTTAGAAACATGGTCAAGATTACACCTAATGGTAAACCATCCAATACCTTTTTCCAAATTCCTCTTGAATATGATTACAAGGAAAATTCAATGGAATTTTATGTTTCTCATGAGATGTGCCATGGTGATAATTGCAATCTTCATTCATATGCTAGCATCATTCCATCAAAACAGGGAGTTGACACTATTAGGATTGGATTTTCTCATGGATCCAGTTGTCAAAGTTTGGTGATGTGCAAAAATTAGTATGAAGGCAGTCGAGGGTTGTACAAGTCTTTGTATGGCACTATTCATCCACTAGAAGAGGAGCCTCAGGAAGATATTCAGTTCTTCACAAGGACTGAATGTTTTTAGTATGGAGTATCACTATCTAGATGGTCTTCTTTCCTCAATTTTTCTTTTCAAGCCACATAGTGTTCCCATGATATTTTGGTACGCCCAACTGCTCATCTTCAATTCATGAGTGCCTCATACTTTCACCATGTTGTTCCAAAAAGGTACTTATTTTTCTTAGCATATCTCTGGAGTTGTGTAGGTTTCATGCAATCCTCCTTCTTTCCCCTGTAAATATCCTCTTCTTTCTTTGTATATACTTTCCTTGTTTTGGCTTGTTTCCTTTCCTGTTCCTTACTATGTGTTGTGTTTTGTTTTTGTCTTTCCTTTTGGTTTGTTTCCCATTGTGTGTGTTGTCTTCTATATTGGTTTTTCCTTTGACTCTATTTTCCCAATGGATAAGGCACTAGTCTACTTTCCTAAAGTTTTTCTATGGTTCTTGATCTTGCCTCATTCCTCTATCCCAACCAAGTCATCCCCAAAAAGAGCTAGTTGTTGTCACCCTCAAAATTCCCCTCATTTTTCAAGTCAAGTTTTGAATCCCATTTTTCCCCAAAAAAATTGATCAAACATGACCCGCAGAGAAGAAAATTAGAAGGGGCAATTCAATTAAGCAAGCCCACATTCCAAATCCAATAATGAAGGGGTAGGGTTGGCAAAGGAGGCCAATGACGTCAAAGGAGATCAGAGCGCACGGGGAGAGGATTGAAGAAAGGACTCACGGTTTTGGACCTTGCATGTAATTTGACTCGGGAAAAGAAATGGACCCATGAAAGGTGCCACATGCCTCATCGGCACAAATTCAAAAGGTGCGGCCCAAAGAGATACCCCAAACTTGTGTCATCCCTCCATGTGTCTAAGGTCCGAAAAGGGATAGAGCCATTTGTTTAATCGACTAAGTATAAGAGGGTTGGCAGAAGCCTCCATGTGCCTCATCGGCACAACTTCAGAAGTGAGACCCAAGGGACAGACCCCAAATGAGTGCCAACCCTCCACGTGGTCAGAGCCTAAAAAAGTTAAATCAGCCGTTGAAAATTCTAAGGCCAGCGAGATGATGCCACATGTCTCATTGGCACACCTTCAAGGGTCGAAGCCAAAGGTAATTCCCAAACAAATGCTATCTCTCCATGTGTCTAGGGTCCAATAGAAGTCAAAAGGGGAAGAACTGGATGTTAAAAAATGGCTAAGGAAAGGAGAATCGGTGGAAGCCCCACGTGTCCCTTTGGTTCTCTTTTAGGGGAAAATCCAAAAGAAGGTCCCAAATGTGTGTCATCTCTCCACGTGTCTAATCGACACACCTCGAAGGTCAGAGTCCATAAAGAGTCTCCAAATGAGCGAGAACACCTCCATGTGTCCCGAGTCGGATGTAAAGCCTTTTCCTAATAGAGGGACTTAGTCAAAATACAAAAATACAGAATAGGCCGCAAAGGGACACGTGGCCATGTTTCAAGTCAAAGCGGGAAGGCGGGTCGTCGGAGGAACTTTGGAATTTTAGATTTTGTTTTGAAAAGCATAAAAGTATAAAAGTAAGCCACACCTCTGCCAACACCCAGAGAAGCAATGTATCGAGGCCTAAATTACATGTAGGGAGGCGGGCCTTGGGGGACTTTGGATTTTTTACAACTTTTCAAAAGTGTAGTTTATAAGTGCGGGTCCACGCACCCGAGGAGGTTTTTGCCATATGAAAATGTGAAGTTATGGGCTTGCGGGGATGTGGGATGTTTTTATACTTTTTTTTTTTTTTGTAAAAGGCACAAAAGTGAATTTCGAGCCCATGAGATCCATTTTGCGAAAAATTACATTTTCACCATTTTTATACGGATTCAATTCAAATATTCAAATGAGCATAAATTTCATTCCAGGTGCTTGAAATTTGATAAATTTTATACTGTTGGAAAGATGTTGGTATCCTCTATGCCATGTGAGCATAAATATTGTTTTCAAAGCAAGATTTTATTTGATCTTCCATCCTTCCTTATCCAACATGCCAAACAGACATGGAGAACTGACTAGATATCTTGATTTGGGTGAAAATCTGGAAAACATATTTTGTGCCATTAATATGTGATTAGATTGCTTCAACTAGATCAAATTTGATCTGATCTTCCATCCTTCCTTCTTCAGCATGCCAAAGACATGTAGAACCAAATTTGATAGATTGTAAAAGATTTGTAGAGGCATTGATGTTTGGTGGTTGAGCTTCCAAATTATATTTTCTTCCTTATCTTCTATTCCTATTTCCACTTCATCTATAAATGCAATAGCTTGGCTCATTGCAAATGTTGGACTCTAATACTCTTGAAGTGTAATTATAATAAAAATTGAATCAATACAGAAGGATTTTCCCCATTTCTCTATCTTCTGCCATTGTCCCTTTTTGTTTACCTGAAACTCATGGATCATTTATCTTCTATGATAAGAAACTTTGTGTTCTTATTGATATGATTTATAGAACTTTGTGTCTATGGAATGATATCTTATGTTGTGAATGTGAATGATTTTGTTTTGTATCACTCTTTCTTAGTATGTATAGGGTTATACTCTACTATCTATATTTCCTGAAAGTATTGTTATATTCTGCTCTTTCCTTTCTTCAGTTCTTCCATTTGTTTGTATTGATAATATATTTTGGTATAAAAGCATTTCAAGATGTTAGAGGTCCAGCCTTAAGATGAAATTTGTACATTTGTATATAAGCTTTGTTGTTTGCTTTCAATAAGGGAACCTCTCCCATAAAGAGGAGGGACTTGCTATCCCTTGACTATGGTTTTGTTAAAGTACCATTTTAAAACCCAAAAATGAAAAATGTCGTATACTACCCCTTTAGACATCTTTTTGGCAATGTACTGACCACATGGTGTTTACTTATGACCACATTTCCTAGTCATTTAGATTTGTAACAAGACATGCAGCTACTTGCACAACTAAATACTTCTTCATTTATCGATTTCCATACCGCACGGACCCTTTGTGTACCCAACTCCTTTTTGGTCTCAATATTGTGGTATTGTTTGTCGATCATCTTGAAAATCATCTCTTGTGGCTTTCAACCCCATTACTTATGGAGATGAGCGTGACTGAAATTCGACTCTACGACTTGCAAAGTAGAAAAAATCCTCGTGCACTCTACTCATGAGCCATTAATATAAGGGATCATATTTCCTGAAGTAAGGGAGCTCATACAGCTGGTAAAATCCTATCTTCTATAAGAGCTTCTCACCAGCATCGTCATATACCGACATGTCTTCCACCTTGCATTTATTTGTCTTTGTGTTTATCAACGTGTCAAGATCCTTCTTATTCTCTATGGTACGATGATTTTACTCACTCACCTTAATTTTCCTTATGTGATAATCCCACTCCTGGCCGATGATAACCCCTCCATGGATATTGCATCTCAAAAAAATTTCTTTCAGGAGCCATCTCTTCTTCTTCTTCTACCACCTTCTTCTTTCCCTTCACTCCTACTACAACTACTTTCTTGGGTGCCATTTCTACCTTGTAATCCTTTGTAGATCCTTTCCTCTTGAATTCTGAAATGTGTAAAGAAAACCCTAGCTCAATTCAGCATGCCCTAGGTGAAATCATGTGCCCTAGCTCCTCTCTGTCACCTTACTTTACTCAAACCCTTCACCACTAGGGACACAAGCTCTTTATGTGCACAAATCTCTTCATCACGACTGGTTACACACCTCTCACACCTTAATATGATCACTCGGCTCTTCGCACTTGGATCCTTTTCAAATACTCTTAATCGCAATAGTAAAAATGAACTCACATCCCATCCTTATATAGATTTTCAAATTTTTGATGCATTCATTTCTCCTTCACCTACCAAATATCCTCTCATTAATTGACCAATTCCATCCTTTATGTGTGTTACATCCTCACGCCTTAGCTATAACCTTCTAGTGCACCTTCCTACCCTCTGGTCATAGACTTCTCTTCAATGTGCTTCCTTGCACCGAGTACCTCGTCACTGCACCTTTTACTAGTAGTTTCTATGGCCTCTACTTACCTCACATTATACTGTTTCTTCATTTATCTTCATCTTTGGTAACTTTTTAGAAGAAATTCTTTGACTTGAAGAACACACCTGTAGTGACTTATTATTTTCACCTTTCAATTCCCACAATCTTGTACTTGGATATCAACAACCACCCCACACTAAAAATATGTGCAGTCCTTTGCGCATAAACATACTTCATGTAGTAATTAGCTTCATGCGTGTAAGCACACTTATTTCTCAACACACCAAATAAATAGAAAAGAATAACTACAATGAAGGAAACACATTAAGGAAATTCAAAATTGAAAACCTCATCTAAATGGTAATATTACCTTATTACAAACACCAAGAAGAATTATTTATAGCAAGACTTCAACCTACTCCAATTGAACTAACCAGAGTAGCCATGTTCCATCAAGTTCTTATAACTATCAAGTTCCTATTTCAAGGATGTAATTGATAACATATGGCCCCAACTAATGTACCTTAAGTTTTCTGGATGGCGCAAGAAATTAAAGTCATAAAGAAGTACCATTTGTCCAATCTCAAATTTCTTATCCCTTATGTTTCTATCATGTCATGCTTTATTCTGGCCTTTTCTTTCTTCGACTCCAACGTGTTATGGATTGTCACTCATCCAACTAAATTATCTTATCAATCTATTCTTCTAGAGCTTGTTCATTAGCTAGACCTCCAATGTACACAATACACAAATAAGGTAACATAAACTCTATAGGAAGAACATATTTATGTCAAACACTAAGCTGAAATGGTGTGGCCTTGTTCCACCTTTTATATGTTGTTCGATATGCCCAAATCTACCTGAGATACTTTATCATCTCAATCCTTTCTTCCAACATCACAATTTTTTTAATGTCTAGCCCATTTTTTTGAAAGCCTCAATAGCCCCATTTTCCTGAGGATGATAGGGTGTAGTCTTATGGTGTGCAATCATGAACTCATCTAATAAAATTATGATTATCTCATTAAAAAAATGTGTGCCCTATCATCCTATGGTCAAACTTAAAGGACATCCATACCTTGTAATAATATGTTCACATAGAAACCGAGGTGTTATAGCTGTTGTACGAGTTCTTGGTAGGTGTTGCTTCTACCCACATTGTCGGATAGTCATGCAAGTTATAATATAGCGTGATCCAATTCTATAAGTAATTGGGAAATAAGACCCAAAAATCTATAGCCCATTTCTCAAACTTTGCACTTTGGTAATAGGTCTAAGAGGCATTTCATCTTGTTGACCTAGTCTTTCAAGACGTTGATAATGATCACATACCTTACAAAATCGTATAATCTTTAAAGAGGGTCTCCCACCATAATCTAGAAAGAAGAATTTTGTGTGTTGAAGCATCACCCGCATAGTGGCCACCTGCAATTCCACCATAAGATTCTTCCATAATTCCTATGCGCTCATGTTCCAATACAAAACAACACAATATTTCATCCTGGCCCATTTTATATAAGTCACCACTAATTAACATATAAGGTGCAACGCGTATAACAAGTTGTTTCTTCTCCAAGGATTTCATTCCTTCTAGTGCCATCCCTGTGCATAAAAAGATAGAATGTCCTCTAGTTATGATGGTGAGCGTTGTAACATGTATAATTGTGCATCTAGCATGGTATCCTCAATTGCTTGTGCTTCTTCTCCTAACTGTATTCTTGATAGATGGTTTGGTCTAGAATTACTTTTTCTTGGTTTTACCACAACTATGAAATCAAACTCTTGAAATAGGAGCACCCATCGACATATGTGCCCTTGTAAAACAAGCTTATTTACCAAATACTTCAATGCCATGTGATCTGTATAAAAGATGAATGGTGTAGCTAGTAGGTATTGACTAAATTTATGTAATGAATAGATCATAGACAAAGCTTCATGCTTTGTAGTTGTGTAATTCTGTCCTACAGGAGTCAACTTTCTACTAGAAAAATAGATAGGATGATCTATAATACATTCTCCAGGTTGAGCCAACACCACACTAATGCCATGCCAGAGGCGTCAACATGTACCTAAAATGGTTTGTCCCATGAAGGAAAACATAGAATGGGTGTGGTAGTAAGTTTCTCCTTCAATGTCTCGAATGTGCACTACTGCTATTCACCCCAGTAGAATGTACCTTTCCCTTTTAGTTACTCTTCTAAAGGTGTAACAAATTTAGCATAGTCTTTGATAAATTTTCTCTAATATCTTGTATGTCCCAAAAATCCACGCACCTCACTTTGACTGGTAGTCTCCCTAGACCTATAATGAGTTTGTAACCTTCCCTGGGTCAACCAACAAACCTTACTTGCAGATTATTTTTCCTAAAAGTATCCCTAACAGTGTAGAAAATATGCACTTCTTGATGTTCAAATATATACTCAACTTTCTACACCATTCAAACATCAAGTACAAATTATCATATTGGTCCTTAACTAATCCATACAATGTCCAATTTTCAAAATATACCTATAAGAAGTTGTGAATAAATTATTTAAATACATGGACAAATATGCGTAAAAATACAATAGGCACATTCTTCAGACTAAAAGTAATCACAATATAGGAGAAGCTACCCCATTCAGACTAAAAGGCATCATTCTTGATCTTCCTTAGCAATCCTAACTGATAATACCGGAGAATCCATCTCGTAAATGAATAGATTTCACACCCCGCAACTCCTAATATTTCCTTAGTAAATGACGTAGGGAATGGATACATTAGACATGCAACATTCAGCTCCCTATAGTCCACACATATTCTAATTTTTCTATCCTTCTTGATATTGATCACCATTAGACTAACCCATTCGGCTCATCAAGGGGCTTGATAATTCAATATTTTAACATGTTATCAATCTCTTCTTTGACCTTTTCACGTAAATTGGGGTTCATTCTATAAGGCTTTTTCCTAACTGGGTGCACCCCCTCTTTAAGCTTTATCTTCATCTCCCCTAACGAATCATGCATGCCTTTAAGTTCATGGTACCCCCTAGGAAATAGGTCCTGGTAGTCCCTTAATAACTCAATGATTTTTGCCACTTCAGATTCTGACCAATAATCTCTAATTATAGCTTCCTTAGGCTCAGTATCTGTTCTAATATTCACTCGCTTTGTCTTCATAGGTTCATGATAAGCACACGTGGTCTTATCCACACTATCCAATACCTCACGCCTCCTTGTTGAATGGTTTACATCTAGATTATCTACTTCTTCATCATCTACTAAGTAGACCATTTTTTCTTTCTCTTTCTCAAGGAAAGTGCATTAAAGTAATATTGCATCATCCTCTAGTTCTTTCTCAAGACACACTCCACGAGTCCTCTTTATCTAATAATACCTGGAGGAGTTCTTCATCCTTGGCACTATTCTCCCCATAGTTAAGCACTTGATAAATCTCAATGCTTCTTCTCTTGAACTTTTTTTAGAGAAGAATTCAAATGTGCACTGCCATTGCCATTCCGTAACTAAATTCTTCTAATTTACGGTTTCTCTATGGAGGTCCACATATACATACCAAGCACGTGTGCGAGTCTTGTAAAGTGGAATAAAACCAGTGCACCCATAGTGAAGGTGGTAAATCTTCCTTCCCTTCTTTCTAGAGTCTCTCACACTTCTGAACATGGTGCGTTGAATAGGTTGATCACCGTGATAATTACAGATTTGTGTAGGTGCATTGCTCCTAAAGAACCTAGTAGCAAGAGCAACCCCAATTTCATTCCATTTGACTAGATTATCCCTATGGACCACCCACCAGCATGTTGTTATCCCACGTAGTGTATATGCTAGCATATTTCTCCTCTCTAGTGGGTCTATCCATTTTTCTTCCATGGCGCACAGGAATACCATGGGATCCCCTTCTCCTGTGTAACAAGGTACCAAGTTGTTACCTATCCTCCTTACATAACGTGGTTTAGTGCCTCGAGGGAAATGCTCTTTACTTTGTGCCCTACCAACTCATAAGTGTTGTGGGCCCAATTATCACAAGAAATACTTGTAGTATCATTAATAGATTATGCATCCTCCCATTGAATTAGTCCTTCTTTGGTTGGTTCAATCATCTATGGATCTCGGATGGCGCATACATAAATTCTATTCAGATCTTCTTCATTTAAGGGTTCAACATAGGGCGTGGAATTTCCATCTATTAAAGGGATAATGACCCTTTCCTCTTTATTTTCAAAATTGATATAGCCCTTGTTGAACCGAAGATCAATATTATTTGCATAGGACCAAGGACACCCTAATAGAGATGGGAAACTATCTTATTACGCCGTGGGGAAGTGCTAAAACTTTAAAGTCTCAGTGAACTTTTCTCCTTGTATGGTAATGGATGCATCTTTTAAAACTCCTATGGGAGTGGCCTTAGTCTGATTAGCCATGAATAATACATTAGAGGATGGCTGCAATGGGGGTCTCCCCATTTGTACCCATGCATCCAAGGTAAGAACATTGACTTTCATGCCTGTATCAATCAATATATTACTCAACAACCACCCATCCACAACAACATTTAGAGTAATTTCCTTGTCATAATCTAGGATATGAGGAGGGATATTTACATGTAGGATCTACCATCTAGTTTCAATACTTACGCGCATTGTGTTCCCTTTTTCAACCATCTTCTACAATAGTGGAATTATTTTCTCTGGTGTGATATTTTACACACTTCTCTCAAGTCATCTATATCAGTTTGGATTGTCTTTGATGCTTTCTTCTGCTCCTTTAAATATTGTATCTCACCTTGAAGATTCCTTAGCACTTCCATGGTATCCTGATAAACCTCCTTTTGATAGGCAAGATCTGGGTACTGACACATGAAGAACCTAATCCTTAGTGATAATATCTTTTGTTGTAATTCCTCCTGGCATGTAGTGCCTCAATGCGAGTCATGATCTTCACTTGTAGTGTCTCAGATTCTACTCCCATCTTGGGCATCCATTGATTGTCCATAGTGCATTATATCCTAACCATCCCCATGCCTTTGTTTTCTTGTTTATGTTGCTTACTTAGATGCTCATATAAGTTTGGGAACTCTTCATAGCTATGGTTCTTCCTATAGAAAGAACATGCAATATTCTGAGGACACTCGTGCATATAGTGGTCAAGAGATCCACATGTATAACATGTTCCATGAGGAAACTCACTTCTTCCACCACCATGGTCTCATCCTCTAAATCCACTGTGGTATCTTCGACCTCTACCACAACTGAATTCAAAATTCCCCTCATTCCAATCATAGTGTGCCTAATTGTACTCCCGATTCAAACTATTGAGTCCACTGATGCTCATTCTTTCCCTTAGAGTTATCTAAAATTCCTATCTGCCATACACAAATATCAATAGTATCATGGATCTTTCTAATCATTTGGTAGTCCTATGTGTCATGTGTTTGTATATTTTACTGATAGCTTAAAATGTTCTCTGTTATCATGCGTTGCAATAATGGGCATTGGCTAACATCATGATTTAAGTGGGATATCTCACAAGCCATCAGCTCCCAACGGCTCTTGAGTCCTCTTTATGGAATAAATGAGCCTACTATTCTGCAAGGAAAACTATCATTTGTTTGACCCTCTACTTCACAATCTATAGACCAAATTCACAGAGCATGTTTCATGGGCTGAATTCGTTGATAATTTCTCTAGTTGTTTTTCCATAGCTGCGATTTGTTCCTCTAAGAATGGCTACCAAAGAAAGAAGACGGCTAGTGCAAGTGTCAATACTCCCAACTACCTCGGCACGTAGGGCTGCTTCAAATTCCTCGTGCGGATCGGTATATGTTGTATGTGACAATGAGGTGCACTCCTAATGGTGTAATCAATCCCCCAACAAACCATTTTGCATGCTCGCTTGTGTTCATGTCATAACAAAGCTTTGATAACAAAATTTTAAACCGTGCATCATACTCTCTAACACTTTTAGTAGTACCTTGCTTATTATCCTTGAGGGAACTTATACTCTTCTTCTCAAACTCGGGGATATGAAACTCTTATAAGAAAGCATCCTTAAATGTTGTATAATCCATGTAAGTCCGATCGGTGGTCAAACTTCCTATACCAGCCTTGTGCACACCCTTGTAATGTATTAGCAAATTGGATTTCCATATGCTCGGAAGCTATGATTCCTTTTGCACGCCATGATATTTCACACAATTACACGTGTTTAGTTGCATCTTCTATGCCCCTATACTCTATAAAATGTAGAGTGTCAAGTTCCTTTTCTAATAATGCCTGTATGGAAGTCAGCCAAGAGTGTCATTTCCATATAAATATTCTAGGGTTGGGGTGGACCTTTCCCACCTGATCCAGAACCTCCAGTGTTTCCCCTACCTCCCAGAACCTCCCGAGATCCACGAAACAAAACTTCCCATGCCCTCTAATCCCAAACATGTAACTAGAATAGGTCTTGTAGACGTACTCCCCTGTGCTCTCGATAGTAGTACTATACTAAACCCCTATGATTTGTGAAGTAGTTCCACTTCTAGAATTGAATCCAACATTTGTTGCACTCATATTCTATGCAAACGATGTGTCGAAAACACACCTCAAATAGTAATGAAGTCATCTATCCTACCATTGATGTACTTTCTCTCTTACTTCCCAAACTTTCTTATTGATTACTTGTCGTACTAGATACATTGGAAAACCAAGTGCAAGGGCTAGGTTACTGGTGAATTCGGATGCACACCCACGGCCTAGTTCATCTAAGTACTAGCACACTCCCTTATGAGGCCGAGGAGGGTTCCCTGTCATCAGCTTGCTTTCCCAGATGGGGGTTCTGATGCTGCTGGCTCCATGTCTTCTACGTGATCTCTAAATCCCTCACGATCCATCTCTCTCCTCAACCCCATCTACACTTGCAACATCACACTTTGCTTCTCTATCTCCCTCTCGTATGCCTTATTATACTTAAGTTGCCTTTCTTCTCTTATCATTGCCATTTCTTTAAGTCCCCATTCTTTACCAATCCTTTCTCTACCCCCATGCATGGTGGGGTTAAATTAGCCATTGGTTTACTCTCTAGGTTCAAAGTTAGCATCAGGATCTTGATCACTAGTGGAATGCCTTATAGATCAGCTCCCCATGGATGTCATAAGAACCATAATTTAGCTACCTTTGGACATAAATAAGTGGAAATTAATAATTCAAGATATAAGCTGTTATTCAAAACAACACAAAACCATGTTTCCACATTTCGGGTCCAAATTAGATAAACATCATAAAGGACCTAGAATTCTCCATGCATCTATACAAGTGTGTGATACATCCAATTCTATTTAGATGCATAAGCAACCAGCCATTCATATCGTATAGTTCTACTAGAAAGATAGCAAAAAAGCTCTCATATAAGTTGTCATACATATTTTTTTCTACTCAAGTGCATCGTTGAACTCGGATCTAGTCTTTGAACCACCATGCGTATTCTTCTTCCATATCACATATCCATTCTTAAATACTTTCTAAGTTCAAATAGTATGTCTTCATTGTGAACCATCCTGAAAACAACTTAGAAAGATGTCTCAAAACAGAACCAATGATGCTTTGCCTGGGAATTCAATGACACAAACCCAAGGAAACCCTATGCGCTTGACACATCACTCAACCTAGATTGAGCACTCACCGAAGCACATAATGGTTCCAAGTCCCTTTTAGGGTTTACATAGTAGGATGTTAGCATGATGAAGACTTAACATATATATTTCTATTAGTAGAACATCACTTTGCATAGCATACCAAATCTATATCTAAGGAAAAATAGAACTAAGTACTAACCATGATGAGATCAAAAACATACTAGATTCAGATAATCATAGAACTAATACTTAGATTCAATCAATATCCTCCATTATATTCAATGCATTAAGATTCTGAAACCTTCATTCAATATCAAAAGTATGTGCGTAGCAACATAACATTGTATGTCTTGATCTCATCGCCTCTATCACGATATCCCTTATCTATCCAATCTATTACATAGTCTACTACACACACACACACACACACACATATAAGGGTGGGGACTTTCCCTTCACTGCTTATCCTTTCCAATAATAGGTCGCATGCTATTCTTAACCATGCACCTTCACAAAACTAGCCACACATGCAAGTGTGCTAATAATAGATTACTACTAGCTAAATGACAGTAGAAGATCTATTTCTGGCTTGTGTACATGCAAAGTGATTTTTATCCAATCCTCTAAAAATAACCAATGTGTGGCGCACACATCTCTACCTTGTTTGTGTGCTCTACACGCCATCTCTAAAAATAGACCTTTATGAGTGAAAACAGCTAAGTCCCGAAAAAACTGAACTTTTGTTCCATGCGCGTGTTCTCCCTATCCATTCACACCTTTGCGTATGACTTTCTTTCCCACATGGACTTCTTGTGTGTTTTCTCTGTCAAGTGTTCTTTGATCAACACATATGGATTTTGTACAAGAGTTGCCTATGTCACGAAATAAACATGATGTTATTTTAGTTGTTGTGGATAAACTAACAAAAGTAACACATTTTATTGTTGATAATCTTAAGGATGATTCACCTATTTTAGCAAAAAGGTTCGTACATGAGATTTTCATATTACATGGAGTACCTGAATTGATCATATCTGATAGAGATTCATGAATGACATCAATATTTTGGAAAACACTTAATGCAGCTATGAAATAAGCTCAATTTCATTTCTGCATATCATCTGGAAATGGATGGATAGACTGAAAGAGTTAATCAAGTTTTAGAGGATATGTTATGAATGTATTGCATGGATCAGTAGTATAAATGGGAAGAGTACCTTCCATTAGTTGAGTTTACGTATAATAACACATATCATGCCTCTTTGAAGATGACACCTTTCAAAGCATTATATGGAAGGAAATGCAAAACCCCTGTTAGTTCGGACAAAATTGAGGATAGAGAGGTAATTGGACCTAAAATCCTTAGGAAAATGGAACAAAAATTTAAAATGATTCATGAACACTTGAAAGAAGCAAAGGATAGGCAAAATCGTTATGCTTTGACATTGTTGTCCTCTCAAAATTTCCCCTCGTCAAAAATCAAAAAGTTGAAAATTTTGAGTTAACACCTTTTTATGATGTTCTAGTGAAGAGAAAGGTTGAGGAGGAAAATTCATGTCTTTTTAGTCATTTTAGGGATTTGTGGGTCTGTCAAACATTTTTGTCTTGTATGTCCTAAGTTTTGCAGGACCCTTTTTTTCCCGATAGGTCGCTTTCCCCAAAAATCTGTTAACTTTCGGTTCTGTCGAAACTTTTTGTTCTAAATGTTCGAAGATCTACGGACCCTCGGTTCCCGATTCTAGTGTCAGCCACATCGGGCCCTTCACGTACTTTTGTCTTATCTATCCCAAAAGCATCTATGCATTCCATCCCCGCTTTTCCGCATCGCGCGCATTGGCCGAATCACATCTTTGCATCCCTCGCGTTTCTAAGTTCCTGGACTACCCATGCTCTTTTGGCCCGCATTGCCTACATTGCCCGTGTCGGCCAGATCACTTCTTTGTGTCCCTCATGTCCCAAATGTACCAAAGACCATACGGGATAGTTTTTTCCACTCTTCCCGATGCTTTCCTTTTTGAGTTGGTGCATATGAATTTAATGCGCATTTATAACCTTCTCTCTCCTAAAATGGCTATTTAATGGGACTACCCTCTATGCATTTTGCACACTACTTACTTGCTACCATTCACTCAAATCCTTGCAACTAAGATCGTCTGCTCGTGCTCCCATTCCCTTTGCATTTTTCATTATGAATTCAAGCTGTGAAGGCTATTTATCTATACGCTTCCAACATGAAGATCAAATTTCAAGGTCAGGAACATGTTTCGCCACTCAAATCTTTTGTTCCTGATATCGGGGATAGTGAGGTTTGTCACCTAGATTTTGGTGATTTTTGGAGCAGGTTGACTAACCCTAATCCTTCTCCCATGACACAAATGATAAATGATAGTGGCCTTGCATTTGCTGTGGGTTTCTCGATCTCAGTACAACTTTCCAACATTGTGCTTTCTGGGGCTCACACAACCACGACATGAATGATTTATCTAATGTACATGAGGAACTGATCACCAAACTAGATGTTCTACCATGTTACTTGCTTTCGCTCTAGGGATTCTAGAAGTTTAAAACTCCATTGTTATCTCCCAAGCTCAAACACATACTCTTTTCGAGTAAGACAATGATAAATAAAAAGTGAGGATAGCAAAGTCATGGTTGAAGAACCCTAAAAAGGGAGCATCTCAATTTTCCAAGGCACTATTTAGGGCTGATTTTAATGAAGAACTATTTGATTTAATCATCTTGGTAGCCTTTGTGTCATGGGATTACCCTCCACCGATGAATTTCACTTTTGGATGTGTCCAGCTCATCAATATAATTTATGAAGGTAGTCGAGCATAAATTGGGTAAAATCATTTACATGTATTTGATGTAACGATTGTCCAAAGTGTGCGATAGACCAAGAACTTCTATATGATTTCTTATCTTATGTATACCCTAAGCATCTCGACAATAGTTTGGTTTCACATATGTCGAGGGTTAGAAGGATGAACCCATTAATGCATATTTCCTCGGTTTACCCATGAAACCAACAACCATAGCTTCAAGAGGGTGAATGATGCCTTTACCATGTATATTGTGAGGCTTCTAGAAAGTGATCTTTGCTAGAAGATTTTACATGATGAGGCCATGACACGATAGCAAAATATGGAGCTTTCTTCATTCGAGTTAAAAGGTTTCATATATCAGGTGCTTGGCTATGAGTGCCCACCTCTTAAACTCCTATGTTTTGTAATGATAAGATGGCTTTGATTGAAGCATATAGGTAATTGGATAAGTTACATAGAACCTGCGAGAGACAAGAAAATCTATGGGCTACATTTGCCCATATCCTTGGGTAATTATACATGTAAAAACACTTTGGATGCTCAAAACATAGAAAGGGCCCTTGCTCCCATCCTTTGTTCACTTCTTCAAGCCTAAGACCTATTTTGATTTGAAGAAGTTCATTGAGCTAAATCTCATAATTAATTATCATCACGAGATCGATACTAAGGATTCTTTGGGCTAATTGTGCGAGATGTCTTTGAAGCAAGCTGGAGGAATTATGGTGAATTCTCTCTCCAGTTGATAAAGGAGCTCAATCTATATCAAATTCCTTAAGAACTTCAAGATGATTATGCGGACACTGTTGTCATATGAATATGATACATTGTTCAAGCATACTCCCTTGGAGGATATGGTGGTACAAGAGGGAGAAGGACAACTTGGCTAAGATTATCACCCCTATCCTTGTAAGAACCAAGGTCTTTTTTGACAGAAAGGTCTGAGAGCTTATGAATAATCTAGGAGAATCTTCCTCCAAAGATACTTCAACCCATAGGAAGGAGTCACATACACCTAGCTTGGAGGTACCTGCACAAAATCCTCCTCATTCCTCAAATAAAGAACCTGAATCATCCACCCCTTCTTCATCTACTCAAGTATACCAAAATAAGGTGAAGGTGAAAGAGCCAATTGAGGAAGATCCCTGTTAAAGAATTCATAACTACCTTTGGGACTAGAGAACGTCATTGTTCTTAGTGAAAGTGATGATAGTGAAGTACCGGTCCTGCGGGATCTTGAAGCTACTGATGGATAAAGAGAAGGAAGTGCATAGCCTGAACCTCCAAGTACCACTGATTCCTCTACCCAAGAAGCTCCGGATACTCCACTCACATCTCTTGGAAGCACACAATAGTAAATAATTTAAGTGCCATGAGTTCTCTTGCTCTTGGTTCTCTTGCTCCTCCTTCTTCCTCCACTTTTGCATGGGTACAACCCTTGGTTGATAGTAGGAAGAGGAAACCTTCTTCTCAATTGGTAGGGCCAAATTTTAGTGCTATGGCAGCCTTGTTGGGCACTACTCGTTCTGCTCTAGCAAAGAGAGCTAAAACAACTTCAAGGATAGTGACAGATTTCCAAGGTTGGAAATTTCTTGAGGTAGAAAAACCTAAGGTTGATAAGGCAGAACAAGATCTTGGCCTGCGATCTAGAGCTTTCTAGGATTCCAATGGGAGAATCTCTACCGAGAGTGAGGTGCATAACCTCAGGAAACAATAACCAGATTTATTGAGAGAGTAGAAAAGGTAAGCGGACTATAGAACAGGTGGAGGAACAAGCTCAAATTCTTTCTAGCTTCATCAAGTCGTTATTATCTAAGGACAAGGTTTTGGATCCTACCCCACTTTATCCACCCTTCCGCCACCTATGATTCTTGGTCAAGTGAAGTTCAAAGCATTAAAGACATACATAGGTATTCCATCTACGGGAGAGCTATGGAAGCCATGGTGGATGAAATGATCATTGCAGGTTTGAATTTCATTGTAGAAACCTTCAAAATCAATGAGAAGGTGACTAATCTACAACAAAAGCTCTCCTCTCTACAATCGGGACCATGGATAAAGAACTTAAACTTTGGAGTAGCTGCATAGTGGATCTTTACCCGATGGAACAAGTGATGAAAATATATTGATGGCCAACAAGGTTTTTGATGATGCCAAAGACAATTTATCAAGGTCATGGGTTTTCAACATGGAATGGAAAATAAAAGTTACGGAGGAAGCTTTAGGAGAGTTGAGGAATAGTTGGCGAAAGGATAAGCCTTCAAAACTTGTGTTGTATCCACTTTCAAAGATATTCACTATCACCTTCATGATGAAACTTCAAGTGTTTCTTTCTCCTCCAAGAAATTAAAACTCAATTGAGGCATTTGTTGAAAGAAAACTTGTTCAAGGAGGAATCAATTACAAAAGAAGATAAAGGAAATTTCTCTCTTCAATATCCTATTGAAGAGGCTAATAAATAATACCATGCACACACTGAGTTTGATAAGGAGATGGAGAAATGCATAGGTACTTGGACTCAAGCTACTGCCAACACATCAGTCCCATGAGGTAGAGACATAGCGGAAGCATTAAAAAAGTTCGAGGAAACGAATCCTCAAGTTGGTGGGCCCTCTAAGCAATAGGCGGTTGTTTTCCCTTCCATATTCTCCCTTCCTTATTTTTCTCAAATCAAGATTATTGTAATTAGTTAAGGGTTTTGTGTCAAGCATCTCCTTAATTAACATTTTAGTTAAAAAAAGCATTTACCAAGTGTAACTAATTTGTAAGTTATATAATGGGCTCTCTACGCCTTTACGTAGGGGATGGGGCTGGGTTTATTTTTGAAAGTGTTAAGGAGTAAAAAGTGATGAATACAAAAGTATCTTTCTTTCTATGTCTATCTGGTCTTGTTCTTTCATTTACTATCATTAAATATTATTGAATCATTTATTTATGTTACTTGAGAAGCTTTGTATTCATGTAGATGTAATTTCTATAACTTTTTGTCTTTGAAATAACATCTTATTGTCTCAAATATAAATGGTTCTATTCCAAATAATTTCATTAGCATGCGTAAGGAATTATTTTGTTACCTATATTTCTTGAGAGTTCCTTTCTACCCCTTTCCACTACTTAATTCTTTTATCCTTTTGTATTGATGATCTATTCTATTATAACACTTTCATGATATCCGAGTTCCCCATTAAAACTATACTTTTGCACATGTGTAAATAAGTTTTACCTTTAGATAAGGGAACCTCTCCCATTAAAGAGGAGGGACTTTATGTCCCTTGATTGTTGTTCTCATTAAAGTCCCTATTTGATGACCATAAACATGAAGCGTAGGTTGATAGGAAATTTGAACTTGGTGAGAAGGTCTTTCTTGAGTTTAACAAAAAGAGTTCTATAACTTTTAGCAAGGCTACTAATTTATCACCTCATTATGTGGGACCTTTTGAAATTGTTGACGTAATAAACCTTGTAGCTTAACATTTAGCATTACCTCTACTTTATCATGAATGCATGATGTTTTCCATTTTCTTTTCTTAAGAAATATGTTTGATTTATCACGTGTTAAATTGGAATTCCTTGTAGGTCCAAGACCTAGGAATAATCATGGTTAAGCCCATACGAGTGTTGTAAACTTGCAGTTGCACTTAAGAAATTGTTAAATAAGTCAATGTAAGGTCCGATTGGGATCGATTAACGAGGAAAGTGTAACTGGGAAAATCGAAAGATATGAAAAGTGATTTTTGTATTTTTTTAATAGAATTGATTCTATAGACTAATAAAATTTTAATATTTTATTCTTGATGTTTCTGTAAATCTGCCAGTTTTGGGTAGACATTACATTATTTAAAATGGACAGCTACGTTAATGTTGATTATGGAATTTTAAAATCTAGTTTTTCTTTGAACATATGAAAGGAAAGATAATAATTTGATTGTCCTTGATGCAAATGGTTTAACTAAGTTAATCATCGGGATGATGATTCTTTTAGGAGGGAAGTATGTAACATATTTGACAAACTGTTAGCTTCTTCCTCTTTACATTGCAAATGTTGACATGTGATTTTTCCTAAGAAGGTGTATTCTTTTGACTATTGGAAATCATGCTTTGCAATGGATAAATTATTTCTAATTCAAGGATTCATTTTGTTGTGTTGTTTTTTCTTACAAGGAAGCCATTCTTCTTGAGTTCGATAAGGTTCAGAAAGCGGTAATGTTGTTTGCATACTTATCTTTCTATAAAAACAAAACCTTGGATCTATGTTAACTTGTGGAGATAATTTACTTCAGTTTAGCATGGAATGGAAATGGAAACTCTTGGAAAATACGGTAAGTCATCGGTTAAGGGGAACCGACATCGGTTACCCGTGTGAGAGATATTTTAATAAACTCTTAGGAACTATATCTATTTTTAGCATTAAAGCATATATATTGATTGTAATTACATGGCTAAGTTCCTAAGTCTATAAAGCGACTATATAAGCATAAAGCTAAGGTTTAGAAGGAAGAGGTATTAACAAGAATTAGAAAGAACTTGCAAAAGTTGGTGAAAGAGATAATTCACGGGAATGAAGAAAAATCTTGAAGAAAGAAAATCTTGTACATCGAGAGGTGTGGAAGATTGTAAATCTCCATTTTATATCTTGTAAAAGCTTTGGATAATAGATTTTCTTATTTCTTGGTAGGCGTAGCCCACACTGGGTGAACCATGTTAAATCGGTGTTGATTTATGTCTCTTGTTTTCTATATTTCTTGGTAGAATATCCTCTTTTATTTACATGTATGCTTAGATCTGATATATTATCTATACAACTAGTGTGCTAACCCCAAACAAACTGGTATAGCATAGCTTTGTTTGAGGTTTTGTGTGTTAAAAAATTTACTCATAGGTTTTTTGATTGAGTGGGAGCTACAATAATGGAAGAAGAAAACAAATACAAGGTAGAGAAATTTGTGACAGCCGAAATTATGAATTATGGAAGATGGAGATTGAGGATTATCTGTATCAAAGAGATTTGTATTTACCATTGGATGAGAAGTCTAGACCTATGAATATGACTAATGAAGAATGGAAGATTCTTGACAGAAAGGATTTGGGATCTATAAGATTGAGCCTGATAGCATCCATGGCTTCCAATATTATAGAAGAGACTTCTATAGTAGAGTTAATGAAATATATTACTAATCTATATGAAAAACCTAGTGCTTCAAATAAAGTTTATTTGATGAAGAAACTATTTAGTTCTAAGATGCATGAAGGTGGATCTACATCTAGTCATTTGAATGATTTCCAATCTATTATAAATCAATTAAAATTGGTTGCAATACCATTTGATGATGAAGTAAAAGTACTTTTACTCTTATGTTCTTTTCCTAATAGTTGGGATAACTTGGTAATGACTATTAGTAATACTACATCTGCTAATAATATTTTGAAGTTTGATGATGTGGTTAGTATAATCTTAAATGAAGAAATTCACAAGAAGAGTACAGAGGAATCATCATCTGGAAATGCTTTGAAAGTAGAAATTAGGGGTAGGTGAAGGAGAGATCCAAGAGTAAGAGTAATAGGAAATCAAAGTCAAGGGATAAGAGATCTAAATCCTAGAAGTAAGTGAATTACTTGTTGAAATTATAGAAAGAAAGGAGATGTAAACAAGGATTGTTGGTCAAAAAACAAAGAGAACCAACAACTTGAGAAAAGGTAAAGATCAAAAATCTTTCTACATCGGAGGTAATGCAAGATGCTCTTATTCTTTCTTCAGATAATAGAATTTAATCATGGATTTTAGATTCACAAGCTTCTTTCCATGCAACCCCTAATAAGGATTATTTCACAAATTATGTCTAGGGAAATTTTGGGAATGTTTATTTGGGTGATGATGAACCTTACATTATTACTGGTAAAGGTGAAGTTCATCTAAAATAACAGAATGGAAATACATGGGTATTGAAATATGTGAGGCATGTGCCAAGCCTCAGGATAAATATTATTTCTGTAGGGAAACTAGGTGAATTTGGTTGCATGGTTACTTTTACAGGAGACTCTTGGAAATTCACCAATGGTGCTTTTGTTGTGGAAAGAGGTAAGAAGGTAGGAATGTTATATTTATCTACCTATATTACTGATTCATTTTTGTATTATCTACTTTAGATTCATATGCATGCATGTGGCCTAATCGATGGGTCCTATGAGTCAAAAAGGAATGGAGATCTTAAAGGCTAAGTTATCAGATTTGAAAGATTTAGATATTGTTTTTGTGAGGATGTATCTTTGGAAAGCAAAAGAGAGTGATATTTCTCAAATTTGGGGCAACTACAAAGGAGAAGAAATTAGAGCTTGTACACTCGGATGTGTGGGGACCGGCTCGGGTAGCTTCTCGTGGAGGATCCTAGTATTATGTTACTTTCATTGATGATGCTAAAAAAGGTATGGGTTTATTGTATTAAACATAAATTTGATCTTTTTGAGACTTTTAAGAGATGGAAAGACCTTGTTGAGAATGAAACAAATTCTAAGTTAAAGTGCCTTAGATCTAAAAATGTTGGTGAATATTGTAGCAAGGATTTCAATGATTATTTTTGAGTAAATGGAATACGTAGAGAAAGAAGCAGTTCAAAGAACACCACGGGAGAATGGTGTTGCAAAAAGAATGAATAGGAAAATAATGGAACATTCTAGAAGTATGAGGATACATTCTAGGTTGCCTTTATAGTTTTGGGTAAAGCGAGTTGATACTGAGTGGTTTATTTGATTAACCTTGGGCCTTCAAGCTCACTAGATGGAGGAATATTAGAGGAAGATTGGGTGAAAAGAGGAAGATCTTTCTTTTCTTAAAGTTTTTAGTTCGAAGATTTTGTGCATGTTGATAAGGAAAATAGAAAAATTTGGATGCAAAATCCAAGTGATACACTTTCATTGGTTATGGATTTGGTGATTAGGTTTTACATTTTTGGGACTTAGAGAATTCTAAGATTATTAGGATTCGTGATGTTAAATGGAATGAAAAGAGAATGTACAGGGGATCAGATTTTGGTACCCAAGGAGGATGAACCACCATTGAGAAGTTTGTGAATGAAAATGAACTCTTAGATTTACAAGAATTACCATACCAGGTTCAGGTGGCACACGAATGGCGGTGTCGATTGACCCTTGACTAGCACTAGTCAAATGAACCGGTCTCGATTACTGGAATATTCAAACTAGCCTCATTTAGTAGAGGCCTGATGTTAGAGTTAGAGGTGACCGGCATTGGTCACTATCATATTTGGATAGGAATGTCCGAGATCAGATCAAGCCTCCGTACCCCAAACTCTTGTGCGAAGGTCACGAAGGGTAAGTAAACCTCTAGAAAGATTTACACCTTCTCTATTTTATTTATTATTGATGATAATGGGGAACCGAGAGAGCTTTGAAGAAGAAATGCATGATAAGACCCACATCTAGTGGGAGTATGGCATGGATGAGGAATGAACTCCTTGGAACAAATCGGACATGGGATTTGGTTAAGTTTGAGCAGGTAAAGAGAACATTGCGGAAAAAATGGGTTTACGGGATCAAGGAAGAAGAGGGTGGATAGAAAAGGTACAAGGTAAGGCTTGTAGTAAAGGGATTTACACAGAAAGTAGGTATTAATGTTGGTGAAATATTTTTTCCTATTGTTAAGATGACTTATATTCATCTTGTATTGAGCTTAGTTAAAGTAGAGGATTTACATTTAGAAAAACTAGATGTGAAGACAACTTTCCTTCATGGTGATTTGGATGAAGAGATTTATATGTAATAGCACTTGGGTATGAAGTCGAGGGTAAGGAGAAATTAGTGTGCATGTTGAAAAAGCCTATATGGGCTCAAAAAAGCTCCAAGGAAATGGTACATGAGGTTTGATAGTTTTATGCAAGAGCATGGTTACTTGAGATGTGAATCGATCATTGTGTTTATTTCAAAAAGGCTTGAAAATGGGAGCTATATTATTTTTTGTTTGTATGCAGATGATATGCTTATTATTGGGATCTAGTATGTAGGACATTAGCAAGCTTAAGAGAAATCTAGCTCACATATTTTATATGAAGGATTTAGGAGCTAAATGCGAATCCTTGGCATGTAAATACAGAGACAAGAAAAACAAGAAATTGTATTTGTCTCAAGAGGATTATATCTACAAGGTGTTAGAAAGGTTCAACATGCAAAATGCAAAACTTGTTAGCACACCTATGGCTAGAAACTTCAAATTAAGCAAATATTAGTGTCCATCATCACATGAGGAGGTCAAATACATGACACAAGTGCCATATGCTTCAGCAGTTGGGAGTCTCATGTATGCTATGGTTTGTACTAGACCAGACATTACACAGGTAGTGGGAGTGGTGAGTAGATATATGGCCAATCCAAGTAAAGAGCATTGGAAAGAAGTCCAATGGATACTTAGGTATTTGAAAGGGACATCGAGCATGTAGTTATGCTATGGAGGTTGGATATTTCATTATTATGCTATGGTTATTCGGATATTGCTAGAGATCTGGATGGTAGAAGGATCACTCTTTGGATATATTTTCATAGTAGGTGGAATGACGAGTTAGTTGGATTTCAAGATTGGAGAAGGTTGTGGCTTTTCTCTACTATAGAGGCGAGTATGTTATAGCTACTGAAGGCTAATAAGGAGATGATATGGATTAGTAGGTTCATGGAAGAGTCGGGAAAGAAGCAAGATGATTGTAAACTATTCAAATGACTTGATCAGTGCAATTCATTTGATAAAGAACTCATAATTTCATTCTAGAGCGAAACACATTTAGTTGAGGTATCACTTCATATGATAGGTATTAGAGGATGGGAAGTTGAATTTGGAAAAGATTCATACGAGAAAGAACCTGCAGATACGCTAATGAAGCCATTAGTAAAGGAGAAGTTGGAGCTACACTCTACTTATTTTGGTCTTCAATTTTGAGACTTGAGGAGGAAGAAACAAAGCTAAAGAAGGATCCAAGAATGATGTTGTATAGGTATGGTGTAGTAATTAATCTCCAAGTGGGAGATTGTTGAGTTGTGGAGCTCAATTTCTTCAGTTTAGCATGCAATGGAAACTTTTGGAAAATACAAGAACTATCATCATTGGTTAAGGGGCAACCAACATTAGTCACCCAAGACCAACATTAGTTAGGAAAGGAAGAAAGTGACATCAATTAGGGATAACCGAAATTAGTTACCTCTGCAAGGATGTTTTAATTAACTCTCGGGAATTAGATCTATTTTAGCATTAAAGTATATTTGATTGTAATTGCATGGCTAAGTGCCCTAAGTCTATAAACAACTATATAAGAATAAAGATAGGTTTTAGAAGGAAGATGATTAACAAGAATTAGAAAGAACTTGCAAAAGTTGGTGAGAGAGAATTCTTGGTGATGAAGGAAAATCTTGAAGAATGAAAGTATTGTACATCGAGAGGTGTGGAAGATTGTAAATCTTCATTGTATATTTTATCAAAGCTTTGGATAATTTATTGGCTTGTTTCTTAGTGGAGCCCACCTTGGGTGAACCATGTTAAATCTGGTGTTGATTTATGTCTCTTTTTTCTATATTTATTACGGTAGAATATCCGCTTTTATTTGGATGTATGCTTAGATCTGATATATTATCTGTATAATCGGTGTTCTAACCCCAAAAATAAATTACATTAATCTAAGGTATGCTTTAATTATTCTTACCTAATCGTATCACAAATCGACATTCATAAATTGAAGGTAATAAGGGAATTGAGTCCTTGTATGTATACAATTTTATGGATCCTTCTTTGAAGTCCTTGCTTTGTATTTTTCTGTAAATTATGAACTTGGATCTTCTTGTTAATAAATTTTAAAATGTTGAATAGTGTAAGAAGGATAAGGACCTACTACAGGACTATTAAAGGTAAAACCTTAGTCCTAGTTGTTAAGGTCTATCCTAACTAGATTCTAATCTAAGGTAAACTAGACCTACCTTAGATCTATTTCTAAACTATTCATGATGCATCCTAATCTAAGTTGTATGCTTTACGGGTGTGGGGTTGGAAGTAACCTAAGGTAATGAAAGACATATCTATGACCTATTACCTAATACTAAACTACTATGGGACATGACTTAATCTATGATGGCATGTTTACTATGGCAATTTTTTTAATGACCTAAGGTAAATACTTTTTATCTAACCTAAGGTCGGATCCTAAATGAATGGCTATCTAACCTAAACTAATGTTGAGATGAAAAGGGAACCTAACCTAAGGGGGTCACATGGTAATTAGGAAGGCGATGGTGATGGTTTCTATGTAATTTAAGTGATTTGATTTTGAATTTATGGGACATGGTACTTCTAGTTTTGTTGGAGGCATGGAAATGGAGGGAATGCCTAGTTGGCATCATCACTAAAGTTAAAAGAGGCATGCGTTGGTTGAAATTGAGCTCGCCAAATTTTAAATGGCAGTGGCATGGAGATTTAGGTGGGAGAGTTGAATGTAATTGAATTAATAAGCATTGGTCTTGGTGAAGAAACCGCCTTGGTAGATATGCAAGTGGATTTTTGGAGGTTGTTTGGTCATTATCTCATGTTGATTTTTACTCTACATGGAATTTTCAGGTTCTTCAAACCAGTAGTTCTATTTTAAATATTCTATTAGTTTTGGTACATACGGAATATTTTTGATCCAATGGAGGTATAAGAGGCATAAGAGGAAGAAGTTTTGGGTTGTTGATTTCGTTTGGAAAAGGAGAAACTGTGGAAGCTCGGCTGGAAACCTTCAGCAAATCAATAAAAGCACTATCAGGCATGATAGGCTCTACCCATTAATTTTTTCTATTTTTCACTAGATGTCTTCATTAAAACAACTTTGATCTTGAGAAACAGATGGGTTTTTATTTTGTGATGGTTATCTTTATCTCTTGCTTGAAATTTCTCTGTATTTTTCTAGTAATGACTCTCTATTAGATAATATGGGATGAGGGTTGTTTCCTATTAAAATATAATAGTAAATCATGCTTTAATTTTGTTGGGAATGGAATAATGTCAAACTTGTGTAGATCTTGTTTTCTAAAAGAAACGGATTGTGGTAATACTTAGTTTTCTTTTGGATTCATTTTGTTTATATTCCTCTTTTGGAAAGAGATAAGAAAGATATTATCCATAGTTATAATTTTGGGTTGCTTCGAATCTCTTTATTTTGCTGAATAGTGTTCTAATGGTTGTTGGGTTCATTGTCTATGGATTCAAAATTGGTTGGAAACAATAGTGTATGAAATATTACTTCCAACCTTTACAGTTAAAACATGGTTGTTTGAATTTAGTCATGCCATGGAGACTGTGTGGAAATGGTTACTTGAATGTGAAGATTCATGGTTTCACTTTGCTTGAATATAGCATTAAACAAGTTCTTGATCTCAAGGGGAACCGAGTTGTTTGGGTTTTTAGATCTTTGGAAGAATGACCTAAAGTTGGGCAATAGATGTTCTATTTTATTGGATGATATTTCAATTTTTGGTTCAAAGCTTTCATAATTTTGACCTCACTATCTTTATTTACTTGTAAATTAGATGTTGGTTTGATAAAGACTTGCCTATTTTGATCTAAGTAACCTCTTGATTTATCTTCTTGGGAGTAAGTTTGTTATGACCTTCATCGTGAATTTGGTGAAAGGCTTAAATTGATGTCTATTCATATTTTGTGATGACCTTTGTGTCATGGGAATTAGAATCGAGTTCATCTTGAAGGGTTTACATTGTATATATCTTCCCCTGGGTAGATAGAGACAAGCGAAGATTATAGAAATCAAAGAAGCTCAAATACATTTATCGCTTTAACACGAAATGGTGCAAGGAAAGTGGCGCAGATTAAATGGATGTCGATGGGTAAAGGATGTGCCCTTGGTGCATGGAAATGGCACATGACAATGAGTGTTGACACTAAAATGTATGCGACAAGGCTTTGAGGAAAGTGGTGCGCGAAATGGATGTCGAGAGGGTAAAGGATGTGCCCTGGGCACGAAATGGTGCATGAAAATGAGTGTTGACACTAAAATGTATCAAGGTGCAGAAAGTGGCACACGAAATGGATGTCGATAGGGTAAAGGATGCGCCCTTGGCGCACGGAAATGGCGCATGACAATGAGTGTTGACACTAAAATGTATGCGCCAAGGCACAGGAAAGTGGCACACAGAAATGGATGTCGATAGGGTAAAGGATGCACCCTTGGCGCACGGAAATGGCACATGACAATGAGTGTTGACACTAAAATGTATGCGCCAAGGCGTAGGAAAGTGGCACATAGAAATGGATGTCGACAGGGTAAAGGATGCGCCCTTGGTGCACAGAAATGGCGCATGACACAGAGTGTCAACAGGGAAAAATTTGCACCTTGGCGCACGTAAGAGGATGTCGACACACACACGGATGCACCTATGGCGCACCTTAGTAGAGGCGCTTGATATTTTGAGGCTTTGGTTATGACCTCAGCGTAGATATTCGAGGCGGCCATAAATTTTGGACCTGGGAGCTCGGATTCATGCAAGGTTGGACTTTTCGGAAAGCTTACGAGGTCCTCTGTCCAACTACAACTGGATATCTTTAATTGGGTGATAAAAATTCTTAAAAATGCAAAATATAGTTCGTCACTTTTGGGTTTCTTTGGGGTTCTCACCTACCATCATAATGAGATGAATTAAATGTAACCTAGAGGTGGTTGGGGTAGTTTTGGAATTCCTCTCTCTTTTCTCTCTCATTCTTCCTATAAATTGTAAGGAGGGGCTTCTTTCTAAATGTTGGACATTCTTGTTTTCCCCTCCCTTCTTCTCTTTGGTAGAGTAAACTTGTGGATTTCAAACCTCCCATTTGGATCCAATGCAACTTTGCCTCTTGGCATTTTGTAGTGTGTTGTATCAATCTTTGGAGAAAATTAATGCATGTCTGTGGATGATTCTCAACCCTCTTTGTGTTCATTTGCATCCTCCTGATCTTTCACTGTGAATCTGGTTATCTATGCATGATCTTGCATTGTATTTTTATGGTTTGTGTTTATTGGCAAGACAGGTGTTCTTCATTCCTCGGTGCATCACCTTTGTATTTTAGGTTTTATTTTATGCATATTCTTACCACATTGTTTCCTTGGCAAGCTAGATTAGGTTTTTAGTAAACCCCTCTGCATTTTACGTATGCATCTCGAGCATGAGGAATAGGAACCGGCCTTCATCAGAGACTTTCCGATTTCTGCAAGGTCCCACACTTGGGAAAAGCTCCATGCTTCTGCAATTATTGAGAGTCTCAACCCATCGAGTTGCGGAGACATTCGAAGTGCTGCGATTTTCCATCTTGAAGTTTCTAATTATTTACCTTCTTTATGATCCATGATAATTTTAAGGGAAATCTTTATTCCCTTACATCTATTTTGTTATGTCAGTGAATCTTGAAGAGTGTGAAAGTCTTGGTGAAATAAATGATTAGTGCAGTCAAGACTATTTTGAGGAATCGATCGAAAAAGTTTGATCATTCTATTTTTCACCTAGAGGGTGACTCATTCACCTATAGTTGAGTCACCTTGTTTTTGTAACTATTGGTTGTGGATCCCGATAGTTGTTGGTTGTGTAGCCCGATTGCGATGGGGGTTGGGGCTTCACCCCTGCGAGGACACAGGGCCGTGCGCACCGGTGGGGGGCTTGAGGGAAATTCCCCTACCTACCACATTTAATATGTATTTATGCATTGTGAAATCTGGACCACTCTTTATTAGGTCACATATCTAATGGGTGGCTTTCTATGTTTTCCCCAAAATGATATAAACTTGTATATCTTTAAAGTGTCGAATGATCGAGGCTCATTGTTGTTGTTGATACCTTGTAAGAGAGTTTTTCTAGATTAAATAAAAGGATTGGCTATTTCTAGTGGATCTAGCCCATTTTGGGTAAACCACATTAAATCTATGTCTCTATTTTATTGCATATTATTTCTATTTTATGTTTCCTGCATTATTCATTGCATGCTTGTTTATCTGTACAACTTGTATAATCCTAACAACTGGTATCAAAGCGTGTTTGATATTTTTTTTTGTAGTATACTCACAAGATGGATTTTTTCTTGAGTGGGAGAAGGATAAATGGCGAGAGGAGAGTAATTTTAGATTTGAGAAGTTCGACGGCTGAAATTACCAGCTATGGAAAATGTAGGTGGAAGATTACTTGTATCAAAGGATCTATACCTACCGTTGGGAGGTGTAGAGTGAAGCCCCATTCATGTCTAATGATGAATGGAATTTTTTGGACAAGTAGGCTCTTGATGTGATTTGATTGAGTCTCGGCATCATCGTAGCTCTAAATATCTCACAGTAAAGAATATGGTAGAGTTGATGAAAACTCTAGCTAATTTATATGAAACACCTAGTGCATCCAATAAAGTTTATTTAATGAAAAGATTGTTTAATCTACAAATGCAAGAAGGTGGATCTATATCTAACCATATTAATGATTTCCACACTATTGTAAATCAGTTAGATTCAGTTAATATCCCATTTGATGAGGAGGTTAGAGCATTATTATTCCTATGTTCTTTGCCAGAAAGTTGGATGAATTAGTAATGGAAGTTAGTAATACATCATCTACTTCTCTTATATTTGAATATTTAGTAACTGTCATCTTAAATGAGGAAATCTAGGAAAAGTATAGGGAAAATTCTTCTTCTAGAAATGCATTGAATATGGAGAGTAGAGCGAGGAGCAAGGAGAAATCAAAGAGTAAAGCTCATGCGAGATCTAAATTGAATATTGGCGAGATCCAAATCTAGGAGTAGAAGCATTATTTGTTGGAATTTTGGAAAGAGAGGACATGCTAAAAAGGATTGTTGGCTCAAAGGAAACAAAGAAAACCAGCCTAAAGGTATTAAAGAGGAAAATCCAATAGGTAATATTGTTCAAGATGCTCTTATACTTTCCTTGATACTAGAGTAGAAGCTTGGGTAATAGATTCGGAGTAACTCTTTCCATGCAACCCCTGATAAGGGCTATTTTAAAGAGTACGTCCATGGAAATTTTGGATAGGTTTATTTAGGTGATAATGATCCATGCAACATTGTCGGGAAGGGAAATGTACACCTAAAATTGTAGAACAGAACTACATGGATATTGAGAGACGTGAGGCACGTGCCTAGTCTCAGGAGAAATATCATCTTTGTAGGATAGTTGGGTGGTGAAGGTTGCACAGTCACATTCACTTCGGATGCTTGGAAGGTTTCCAATGGTGCCCTGGTAGTGGCATGGGGTAAGAAAGTAGGCACTCTTTATTTATCTACTTATATATCTAATTCTTCTACCATATTGTCTACTTCAGATAAGGATGCCAACATGTGGCATAGAATAATGGGACATATGAGTGAGAAGGGCATGAAAATTATACATGAAAAAGGTAAGATTTCATGTTTGAAGCAATTAGACTTAGTGTTTTGTGAGAATTGCATTTTTTAGAAACAGAAAAGAGTTAGATTTCTAAAGGCAAGGAATAATAAGAAAGAGCAAAAGTTGGAACTAGGTCATACAGATGTGTGGGGGCCGGCCCATGTTACATCTCTTGGTGGTTCTTTGTACTATGTCACATTCATAGATGATGCCACAAGGAAGGTATGGGTATATTGCATTAAGCGTAAGTATGATGTCTTTGATACATTTAAGAAATGGAAAGCACTTGTTGAGAATGAATGTGGTTTTAAATTGAAATGTTTGAGATGTGATAATGGTAGTGAGTATTGCAGTAAGAAATTTGATGATTATTGTTCCTTGAATGACATTCATAGAGAGAAAATAGTTCTAGGAATCTGCAACAAAATGGTGTCGGTGAGAGGATGAATAGAACAATAATGGAGTATACACGATCACTAAGATTACATGCAGGGCTGCCTCTTTAGTTTTGGGTAGAGGCTGTAGATACTTTTGTGTACTTAATCAACCATGGGCCTTCAAGTGCATTAGATGGAGGAATTCCCGAATAATTCTGGACCGAGAAAGAGGTAGACCTTTCATTTTTAAGAGTATTTGGTCTAGAGGCATTTTACATGTTAATAAAGAAAACAGGAAGAAATTGGATTCAAAATCCAAATGTTGTACATTCATAGGCTATGGCTCCAATTGTGATTATGGATTTCATTTTTGGGATCTAGATGAATCTAAGATAATTAGGATTCATGATGTTGTTTGGTGTGAAAATAAAATGTACGGGGATCATATACATGATGAAAAAAAAGCCCAAGGAAGATTTGGTGTAGGATATAGCTCCTAAAAATGAACTCTTAGATGGAAAATATCCACCTACAGTATCGAGGTTGACAATTTTGTAAACCAAGCACGACAAACCAGTAGTGCATTGGCACCTCTATCAAAAATTCAAGAAAATGAGTAGTAAGAAAATAATGATCCCATGACATCCCCATATTTGGTAAGAAGGTCACAACATATTAGTAGACCTCCAAAAATATTTTCCCCTGCTTTGTATTATTTTTTACTGACAGATAGTGGTGAGCCGAGAGATCTTTGATGAGGCAATGTAGGTGGAGTCCACTAAGGAGTGGGAGTATGGAATGGAGGAAATGGACTCCTTGGAGAAGAACCAAACATGGGATTTAGTCAAATTGCCGGCTGGGAAGAGAGTACTACAAAAAAAATGGGTCTACCATGTGAAAGAAGAAGAAGGTGGATGGAAAAGGTACAAAGCAAGGCTTGTAGTGAAGGGGTACAAACAAAACAAAGGTATCAATTTTGATGAAATTTCTCCCCTATTGTAAAGATGTCTTCCATTTAAATCCTGTATTTAAGTTTAGTTGTTGTTGAATATTTACACTTAGAGCAACTTGATGTCAAGATGAAATTTCTCCATGGTGACTTGGAGGAGGAGATTTATATGCAGAAACCACTTGGATTTGAGATGAAGGGTAAGGAGAAATTTGTTTTCAGGGTGAAGAAGAGCCTATATGGGCTCAAGCAAGCTCCCCAGAAATGGTATCTAAAGTTTGATATTTTCATGCATGAGCATGGTTTTACTAGATGTCAATCAGATCATTATGTATACTTTAAATAGTTGGATAGTGGGAGCTACATTATTCTTCTGTTATATGTAGACAATATGCTTGTAGTAGGGTCTAATATGCAAGAAATTGCAAAGCTTAAGGAAAATCTTGCACAAACATTTAAAATGAAGGATTTGGGTGTAGCAAATAAAATCCTTGGTATGCAAATCAAGAGGGATAGAATAAATAAGAAATTGGTGTTGTCTCAAGAGGACTATGTAGAAAAGGTGTTAGAAAGGTTTTAGATGCAGAATGTGAAACCAGTTAGTACACCATTGGCTGGGCATTTTAGATTAAGTAAAGAGCAATGCCCAATAACACAAGAGAAAAAATATTATATGGCACAAGTTCCTTATTCTTCAACAGTTGGGAGCCTCATGTATGCCATGGTTTGTACCAAGACAAACATTTCCCAAGCAGTGGGAGTTGTTAGCAGGTATATGGAAAATCCGGGTAAAGCACACTAGAAGGCAGTCTAGTGGATTCTCAGGTACTTGAGAGGGACCACTAGTAGGCACTTGTGCTTCGGAGGGTCAGATTATACTTTATAGGGATTTGTGGATTTAGATATGGTAGGAGATGTGGATAGCAGGAGGAGCACTACTAGATACATGTTTATAGTTAGTGGTGTGGTAGTGAGTTAGATCTCAAAGTTGTAGAAGGTAGTTGCCCTATCTACTATAGAGGTAGAATATGTTGCAACGACTGAGGCAAGTAAGGAAATGTTATGGATGAGAAGGTTCATGGAAGAGTTGGGTAAGGAGCAACAAGATTGTAAGTTACATAGTGATAGTCAAAGTGCAATTCATATGGCAAAGAACTCAGCCTTACATTCAAGAACTAAGCACATTCGGCTAAAATATCACTTCATACGACAAGTGTTGGAGGATGGGAAACTTGAGTTAGTGAAGATTCATATAGATGATAATCCTTCTGATATGTTTACTAAGCCAATGACAAAGGAGAAGTTAGATTTTCATTCAACCACGTGGGTCTTCAAGATTGATATTTAAGTGGAAGAAACAAGCCAAGAAGAAAATTCCAAGCAGGTCTTTGTAGTGGTGGAATTATAACAATCGAGTCTCTGTTAGGAAATAAGGGATAAAATATGCAAAATAATCCCTCACGCAGAATTGCAACAAGAGAAACTAATATGCATAAATTATTACGAGATCTCAAATAAAATTATAGAATAAAATAATAGAACACAAGAGACAAAGATTTAACGTGGTTCACCCAATTTGGGCTACGTCCACCAAGAATCACTTGCTCAAATTTTATTACAAGCCACCAATCTCTCAATACAATACCCGAGATCCATTTGGAGCTATGCTCAACAAACTCTAGAATTCATACCCGAATTCAAAACACACATGCAATACATTTTCTTATCCATCTATCATATGCATAAGACCATATAAATAGACAAGCTGTTTAAGTAGTTTTACAAAACCGTGGGTATCAAAACCATGGGTAAAACTGTCCCATTAACCTATGGGTCAAAAACTCCCATATGAAAAGAGCACGTTTTCGATATGTCGGTGCATTTTTGAGGTCAAAAAAATTTACGCCTAAAAAAGTGAGGATACATGAAAAGTGTACGGTACTCTTAGTTTACAATTTTCAACACTTTCATACATGAAAGCAGGCTCACAACCTAACATCTCCAAGTGGGAGATTGTTGGTTGTGGAGCACGATAGCTATTGGTTATGGAGCCCAATTGCAATGGGGGTTGCAGGGGGCTTCGCACCCTTTGGGGACCTAGGGCCACGCACCTTGGTAGGGGGCTTGAGGGTAATGCCCCTTTGCCACATTTAATATGTATTTATTTATTGTGAAATCTAGACCACTCTTTATTAGGTCACAGATATAATGGGTGTCTTTCTATGTTTTCCCGAAATGATATAAAACCGCATATCTTTAAAGGGTCAAATGAATGAGGCTCACTTTGTTTCCATTGATGCCTTGTAAGAGATTTTTTTCTAGACTGAATAAAAGGATTGGCTATTTTTGGTGGATGTAGCCCATTTTGGGTGAACCACGTTAAATCTGTGTCTCTATTTTATTGCATATTATTTCTATTTTACGTTTCCCACATTATTCATTGCATGCTTATTTATCTGTACAACTGGTATAATCCTAACGATAATGTCTTCATTATGAAAGGATCAAGTTTGGTTCTCTTTACTCACCCGCTACTATTTCTTTTATCCCTGTTTGATGGGAATTTGTGTTCACTTGGTTTTATATTATATTCATTTTCATAACGATGGTGAACTTCTTGTTATGGAGACTGAACTATTTACGACTGAGTGAAATGAAATGTCTAGTGGTGGTTATACTTCAGGTATTGTTGTTTATTTGAATTCTTTCAAAAACATTTGTTTCTTGATGTAACTTTTACACCACTATTACTATTGTTCTAGTTTTATGCTGAGAGAACTTCTTCTATAGAATCGAGTTGCTTCATCAGTAGTTGCATAATTCTATCTAGTAACCTAGATTTCTTTATTCTCTATGTTTTTCAATAATTGTAGATCTTTTGATTAGATCTATTTCAGTCTCTTATCCTGCTATGTAGTTCCATTTTGGGAAAGGAATAATGGGGCCTTCTCCCTTTCTTGTTGTAACTACCCTCTCTCTTATATCTCGAGTTATGGTTTCATCGCTATGTTCTTTGGAAACTATAGAAGATTGTACGTTGTCCTCTCTTCTTTGGGTTGTGAAATGTAACACAAATCTCCTCGATTTGGAGGGAAGTAAGAGGATTTTCCTTCTCTCAGTTTGTCCTTCCCTCTTCTATGTTACTCTTTTTTATAGGTTGGATCGGTTCATTTTGTATTACTCGTTAGGGTTGCAATTGAGTAGTTGTAGATACTTCTTACTTATTCACCTTGACTTGTATTGAATGGAATCAATATTTGTAATGTGTGATCAATGTGTAATGTAATTAATCAAATGAATACTTTCCTATTCCTAATTGTTATGACCTAACTTAAGACTTAGGCTATATCTTGGAATTTAATTTGGATGTAGCATCTGAAATAAGAATCTCATGTTTTAATGTCGTTGATGGCTCATCTTAAAAACCGTTCTTAAAGATCAAATAGCTTGGTTATAGAGGTTTTCGAGATGGAATTTGTTAAAGTTGAGTTGATGGTTCTTACTTCTTAAAGTAACTTTCTGTTTTGGAAAATATTGGAGTTAATGTATTTATTTGTAATTCATATTGAATGAAGTAAGAAATAAATAGTAAGCATCTTTATTAGAAAGAGATAAGTAATTAGGGTGAAATATTACTTATATGATATAATGCTTTACGAAAAAAATGGCTGAAGAGTGTTGATTATATCATAATATTTTCTATATGTTAATTTGGTTGATAAATTGTTCTTTATTTTATGATTTTTATTTCTTATGATTTATATATTTGTTTGGCTTTATTGTTTCATAAAAGCAAAGTTTGTTTTATGAAATAGTTAGTTGAAGGCACATCATTTTAATGCTTAGTGCTTATCATGCTCAGTTCAATGAACTGACCCGTGCTAGTAATTTTTATAGATGGAATTCATAAGTGATAAAGGAAGGAAATAAATTTTATGATGTATTGGTTACTTAAAGTCTGGATCTTTTATGAAGAAATTTGATTCATTATTGAAATGTATTGAAAGAAGAAAAAAAAAAATGTACTCTTTCGCACTTGATTTTTTGACATGAAATATGTCTAAAATACATGGTCTTGTAAAATGTGTATTTCACCATGATGAATTGAAAAGAGATTAAGAGTTAATGTATAATTGTTTTGTAATTATCCTTGTGCATTATTTGAAGGAAAGTTGTAATCTTATCTTCATTTTCTCTCATTCTTATTGGAATGGATCTTTATTTTAGTTGGCATTAAAAGAGTTGGATGGAAGGGATTTAATTACAATATCCCTTACTGAAATGCAACTTATTAAGTTGGCATGCATAGAAATTATTTCATCTAAGTCTCTTTGGTTTATTAAAAATATGTTAATGAAATTATAACTTAACTATGATGACTTGTGTAATGGAAAAAGGCTATTACGAAACCTAACTCTTAACAAGAAAGAGGAAGGTTCACTTCATCTTGAGCAATACCTTGATAGGTTTGAAACAAATGTATGGTATCTAAGATCATTTATCAATTAGACTTCATCTCTATGAAGTCTATTATAATAGAACCTATTTTGGTACTTAAATAGGCTATGAATGGTTGAGTTATACTAAGTAAATCTTATGGAGGATGTTGTTTCTGTTTTGATTAACTGAACTTAAAAGTAAGAATTTAATGAATGAAAAGAAATCATAAAGTTTTGTATTACATTAATAACTCAATTTTGAATGACAATATTAAGGGATAAAGTAATTCAGGGTTTAGCAGAGTAGCCATAACTAAATCTTAATTAAGAAACTTAAGTGAGTAATAACCTCTCTATATGGGGTATGTACACCAAGATGGGTAATGTTGTTGGATGTTGGCACACGCCAACTACTATAGAACTGTACCTTCATGAATACTTGAGTCTCCACAAGGATACAATGTTGCAGTTGACATGTTGCAACACCCTTCAGTATTGGGTCATCTAGGTCTACATAAATTTGGACTTGATCTTAGTTTCACTCTAGGTCAGATTAGAATTATGAATTAGTACAAGGAGTGACTCATGATGACTTAGGGTAACTAGACACATCCAATTGATTTGGGTTGAATGAGTATGTCTCCGTGTACCCATAGTCATCATGAGTGGTTCCCTATACCAATTTATGTTGCTAACCTAGGTTAGGGTCAAACCTTGAACAAGTGAACTAATAAAATTCAGTGAAGACCATTCTAGACAATAGACAAGTGTGGTGAAGGACATATTCCATTGATGAGTATGTTGTCTAGGAATAGTAACATGAACAAAGTATGTTGGAAATATTTGGCCAAAGTATCGCAAGCTGCTGGTTGCGTTGTCCTATGTCACCTAGTTTAAGAAATGGGATTTCAGATGAATATTGGTAACAAATATTTAGATAGGTTTCTTAAATAGAACACTCAATACCCAGAATAGGGTAAGAGAACCAAGTATACTTGGTATACACTTAGTATTCAATACTTTAAGTTAACATGAGAGATCGGTAGTAATCGAGTCATGAAATGAGAGATCGGTAGTTCATCGAGTCATTTACAGCGTTGCATATGGTTATCTGTTATGAGATTTATTGGCATGGAATGTGTGTTCTAAATTATGATTATTTAGAATAGAGAACATTATGAAAAAAATTCCCTTGTTTCTAAAGTCTTAAAATGGGAATGTTAAATCTTGGTATCGAGTGTCTTAGGTTGTGGCTCTTGGACCTATTATGTCAATAATTTGATAAAAATTAAATATTCTTGTTAATATAAAATGGTTAGGACAATATTCTGAAAAAAGAGCACCTAGGGCACATGATGCAAACACACCAAAACTACATTTGGGTCTAAAATGTATTGAACCCTCGTTAGTAAGCCCAACGTTGTCGGAAGTTGAGGTCAATCCAACCCATTCATTTTAATTCTTATTTTTTTACGGTTTTGATACTCCTCTTGGGTATTTTTAGGTCTTCTATACATATTTTATCGGTGACACCAGTGCAACATAATGACTCTAATGTGACAAATAGTAAGGGTTTCAAACCACCTACCGAACCTATGAAACTCAATTTCGAGACTCATTGAACATACAGGGGTGCCCTTTTTGCATACTAGAGTTCCCACAAGCATCCCATCCCCTTTCTAGGTGCACTAGTCTAAATAATCAGCCAGATCCAACCTTTTCGGGACCTCTACAAATTCATTCTTACTTCCTATTCCTCTAGTCATTTCTATTACAGTTCATATCTACGTCTGAATCAACTAAGTAATTTTATTTTCTTATTACATATTAGGGTTTCTACTTTCATTAGATTAGTTTTTTGGGTCATTTTCCATATTCATTTATTACATTTATTTACTATATTTACATGTCATTCTAAACCATATTAACTATCATACATTCCCCATATTCCTAACTTTAGTTAATCATTTTGGTGAACCTATACTTTATAATATATTTCCTTAGGATCTGTTTCAAACCATAATGGTTAAGGATAGTTCATCTTCTTTTCCCATCATGTCTCATTTCAGCGTCAACCTTATCTATGATGATGCTGCCATCACTGAGCTCATGGCTCTCTATAGTAATCCTACTCCTATTCCATCTCGTATAAAAAAATTCTAGATGGTCAACAATATGTGCCTACTTGTTTTGAATATTCTCCCATTGGCATTAGTATTTTTGAGGATCCGATAACCTTCACTCGTTATACACCATGTTGTATGGTTACTTGTGATCATCCTTCTGACCTTTCTAATGAGATTTTAGATGATTCTCTTATTGATTACTTGTTTAGTATTGATAATATCGCACATGTGCATATTGATTCTTATCCTAGTAAAGTAAGCTTCGTTATAGTCCTTTATCATGATTCTCCTACTTCTAATATTGATTCTCATGATACATCTCATACTAGCTTGCATACTCCTTTATATTATGTTGATGATCCTATTGATAGCATCCTTAGTGACATTCTCATTTTGAGTCTCTATCTAATACTGATCAGGCAGTTGATAGCCATGGTTCTTCTTCTTTTCATATTGTTGAGTGTGAATCTCATATTCCATCATTTCCTTCTCACAAAATTTTATCTAGCACTTTTTATGAGTCACCTCCATCTATCACTTCTTCTTCTCCTACCGCTTCATCTCCTCTTAGAACATCATCTACACCCATTTGTTCGTCTTCGATATAGATGTATTTCTAGATCAGTAACCTCACATATTAGGGATGTTTCCTATGTTGTTCCTACCAATGCCATGAATATTCCATCTACATCTGCTAATATGGATTATTTGGCACCTACTCCTAGTGTACCTTTAGCATCAAAATCTTCTTTATCATCTCTCTATATTCGTATGATTACTCATAAAGCCTAATTACAACCTCTGAATACATTATTTCCATCCTCCACTATTCCTTCATAGGATATCATTTCTCTCATACATTTAGTAGGTCGATTAAAATCTCGGTTTTAGTCTCTCACTCTATAAAGTAGGGTGATTAAAATCTTAGTTTTAGTCTCTCACTCTATAAAGTAGGGCTTACTATGCTTATATTGATAACAACTCATTACATGGTAACCTTATCCCTAAGAATATTCATAAATCTGCATTCCCTAATGACTTTATTATGCCTACATTCATATGTTTTGATGGTATTGGTGACCATCATGCTCATCTTCTACACTACCGAATGCTTATGGCCTCTTATTCGATGATATATTATTTCTTAAGGCCTTTTGATATAGTCTTATTAATGAGGCATTGCAATGGTAAACTCATCTTCCCTTTAGGTCCATTGGTACTTACTATGACATGGAGGAAACTTTCACCCATCGGTTTATCATCAAAAACATCCCTAAGGTTACTTATGACCACTTAGCTACTTTACATCGTGGGCTCATCTTAACCTATCAAGGATTATATCTTACGGTTCAATGCTTGTATACATCAACTAATATTCCAACCTATTATTGGGAATTCGGGACTATGGAATAGTGATATGATTTAATAAAAAAATCATGCACACAGGATCTAAACAATTCCCCAAAATCTACAATAGTGGAAGTATAAACTAGAATAATCCAAATCAAGACAAATTACACACACATAACACAACATGTATCGTGGTTCACCCAATGTGGGCTACATCCACCAAATATAGAGATCTCATATATATAATACAACAAGAGTACAAACCAACTCTTTAATACAAGAGTATAATGCATCTCTCTAAGAGTATCTCCTCTCCTCCATATCTCTAAATGGATCTCCATGAGTGCACTACAACCATGCCTCCAAACACCACCAAAATATCTCACATAACCAGGAACTACTGCATCTCTGAACTGCTACCAAGTTCTCTTTGGATCTGCAAACAAGACCTCTCACATGGGTATACCATATGTGCAATTATAACTGTGCACCAAGAATTAAGTTTGTCTCTCCATCACTGCATAACCTGTGCAAACATGAAGACAACCTCCTCCATAATATCTAGATCTACATGGATCAAAAATACAATATGATCTCATGGATCTACAATACAAGACTAGATCTGCATAGATCTATAATACAAGATCTCACCAACATGTGGATCTACAAGAAGAAACTCTATGTTCTTTGCATACTATGCAAGCGATTACAATGAGACAATAACTATACAAAGAAAATACAGTAGAATACATTACCCTCTTCTCACCATTTAGATGTACTGCTATTTTCTTCCTTCCATGTCCGGCTCCTTTCCATGGAGACTTTGTCTTCACATAACATTTGTTCTTTCTTTCTCTTCTTCTTCTTTTTATTCTTCTTCATCCCCTCAATCTAGGAGAATAAAGGATATAATTCAATCTTTCTCTTAATTATCTTCTAAAACCTAGATTTCATGCTTATATAGCTATATATAAACTTAGGGTACTTAGCCATGCAATTACAATCAATAGATATACTTTAATGCTAAAAATAGATATAATTCCCGAGAGTTAAATAAAACACTCCCACACAAGTAACCGATGCCGATTAGCCTTAACTACTGTCGGTTCCTCCATTTCCTGACCGATGCCAGCCATACCTAACTGATGTCGGTCCTTGGTGACCAATGCCAGTTCCCTTAAGCGATGACGGATTCTATATTTTCCAAGTAAGTTTCCATTGCATGCTCCGGTGAAGCTAATTATCTCCACAACCTAACACCTATTGATATAGAAAAGAACTTTATTTTCTTTCATGGTCTGATTCCCTCCCTTAAAAAAATATTGAAGTATGATACTTGTGAGGCATTCATTCTTCTATGCTATAAAGTTATGGACTTAGAACAAGATCTTCTTTTAGAAAATTTCAATGAACCTCCACATACATCTACTCCTTGTTAGTGTAGAATCACAACACCCCTGATTATCTGCAACCGGATGGGTTGAGACTCTCGGTATGATCACACAACATGGATCATATCTCAAATTTTGGGACCTTGCGAGTTGAGAGAGCTCTCCGGATGAAGTTTAGTTCCTATTCCCTATTCGGGTACATACAAATAAATTGCAAAGGATCTATTCTAAAACCTACTCTATCTTACCAAGGAGACATGGTTGAGAAGATACGAGAAAATAAACCTAAGCTAATGAGGTGATGTACCAAAGGAATGTTAGACATCTATTTTACATTTTAACATAGACCAGAGAAAAGCAATATAACTACCATGTATAGATAACCAAATTGTAGTGAGAGATCAGAAGACAACAATGAACATATGAAAAGGGGAATCATCCATCAGACATATATTATTTCTCCAGAGTTGATACAGTACACTACAATAGCCAAGAGGCAAAAATTTGTATTACAACTCGAATGGGAGGTTTGGAAGATCCACAAATTCTCTTGCATACAAGGAAAGAAGTTAGAGTGCAAAACAAAAATGTTCAACCCTTTACAAAGAGCCCAGCTCCTTCTTTTATAGATGTAGCAAAGAGAGAAGAATAAAAGAGGTGGAAAACTTATTTGGAACTCAGATACTAGCCATTAATGCTCCTACAAATCCACTCATAATCTATCGATTTTGCCACTCCATGTTTTCTCGGCATGTTGAAGAAATAAGAACAACCGATCAAATGTAATTTGATTTGGTTGTTGGATCAATTAGATCACATATTAATGGCACAAATATGTTTTACAATTTTCACCCACCTAACCTCACCAAAATTGAAGTTTCAGGTTTCCATGGTGTAGATGAGGTTGAAACCTTTCCAATGGTGCCAAATTTGTTGAATTTTGGGCAATGGGTTGAAAGTATGTCTATTTAAATGCGAAAAAGGCAAAAAGTTGAGATTACCTCGGCAACCCACCTCCTCAATTTTACTTGGAACATGGCCATGTGGAGGGCTGGTGCTCTTTTGGGAACCACTTGTGGATTTTCTTTTGAAGTTGCGCGGAAGAGACACATGGCGCCCTTCGCAGCTTTACTTTATTTCTTTATGTTTTGGCTAAGTGTTTTTGTTCAGCGGGGCCATATTCATAGACCAGGACACATGGAGGCTCAACACTCATTTGAGTCTACCACTTGAGTCTACCCCGGAGTTGTGCTTTGAGATGACATGTGGTTCTTTCCGCTTGCTTGGAATTTTAAATGGTTGACTTTGTCCCTTTTCAGGGCCTAGGACACATGGAAGCTCCATGCTCATTTGAGTCTCTTCTTTTGAGTTTATCCCTTGGAGATATGCTGATGAGGCATGTGGAGGCTTCCACTTATTCTTCTATAATTAGTCAATTTATCTCATTTTGAATCATTTGTAAAGCCCAAAAGACTTTGAGCCTTTCTCCATTCTTCTCCTTTGAGCCTCTGGTTTCTTTGACCTTGTTTTCTCTTCCCCGACCCTACTACTCCATTATAGAGCCTTCCTACAATCTATTTATCAAATTTGAAACATGTGCTAGTGCAATAAGAGAGCCACCTTAGATTTCTTCCTACACGGGGTCATGTTTAATCAAATTTTTCAAGGGAAAAATTGAGATAACACTCCTATTATATCATCTAGTCATCCTCCATTGAAAGTGGTTGAGATTCCTACACAATCTCAACCTTTTCCTCACAAGAAAAGAAAACAAGCTCAACCTACTCCACAACCACAACATACTTCTTCTCCTCCTCCACGACAGGCCATTTCTCCTTTCACTCTATCTATGTCGCATGATCTATTGCATTTCTCCCATCATGTTATACCTCATGATGTGTTGTTTTCCTTACTTGAAAAGTTCCTAATTCACTTACCATCAAACCAACATAATCCACAACGCAGCTATAATATCAATGTGACCAACCTTATTGTAATTATCATCACATAAATGGTTGTAAGGATAATGATTGTCTTTCCCTTCATGATAGATTGTAACAATTAGAAGATAATGGAATCGTCTCTTTTAGCTCTCACTCACGTGATAGATCCATATCTCCTCTACCTATTATCCAATTTTTGCCTCGAGAAAAATTAGACAACACAACCTTACATGCAGATAAAATCAAAGGGACCATTCAGTCATGTGAGCTAACATCCAATTTCGAAGATCAAGATGCAATCAAGCTTGGCGATGAAATGCAGGGTCAGAAAATCACTTACCAATCCAATGTCCATGAAGATCAGATCTCAAGAGGAAAAATAATGGAGAAATCTCAAGGTTTCTCAAAATTCATAAATTTTAGTGTTTTTGAAAAAATAGTGGAAAAAATGGCACCAAAAAGTTTGAAATTCAAGTCCGAAAGACCAAAATTTTGGACTTTCAGGTTTTGGAAATTCTTGGTGGGCAAGTTGGAAAATCAGCTCAAAAGTTCGAAAGCCCGTGTGTGCATGTATACTTTGCTTAATGCTAAATCAAATGAAGCAAGAACTACCACCTAAAATAGTTCTACAATTAGTTAAAACAAAGCATAAACACCATCATGATAAGAATTAAACAAGGGTTAGATACTAGCATTCATAAATACAAACTTTGGAAACTAACAATGCTAAATATCTAAACTCCTCTATTCTCTAACAACAAATAAATGAATGGACCTAAGTAAGCTCCATGGCTATCAAAATAGTTGTCCTTAATGGGTAAGAACCTAGGAATGGGGGCTAATCAAAGTTGGGCTACAAGACCCTTTTGACACCTCCCATATGACCCAAGAACTTTAAGAAAGAGGCTTAACTCTTCAAGATGATGAACTCTCAAAATGGCAAGGTGCAAGCTCTTAGTCTCTTTGCTATATGCTTTGCATTTGCTCTCTTAGAAAGTTTAGGTGTAAGTAAAAAGGTAGGAGAAGGGCTCTTTATATAGCCCAAAGGATAAAGGATTCAACACATTCTCATGAATGTGGGATAAAGGTAAAACATGATTAGGAATGGATAAGGTTTCTTTATTAAAGGTAACCTTACTTTAGAAGATTTTAATACATGTTTAGCAAGTCATGGAGTTGGGGGTGTTTTAATTAATCAAATGTGATTAACTAATAGGTAGATGTAAGCTTATAGAAGATAATTAGAGGAATATTAGTGCGATTTAGGCTATTATAAGGGGATTAAATCAATTAAATATTGATTTATTGGTTAAATGGAAGGAAAGATAATTAATTAATAATAATTAATTAGTCTAGGTAGAAGGGGTGATTTATTAACGGAAGGTCGTTAATTAGGGTATTCATTTAGATAGACAACTTAATTAATTAGCTTAGTGTAATTAATTAATGATGATATGAGGGAAAATGAGTGCTTTTGATGATATGTCATTGATTTGGAGAGAAAGGGGGATAATTAGCGCAATTTAAGTATTTAAATTACTTGGGTGTAATTATAGGTGTCTACATTTGCCCCTCTTTGGGGTGGTGTAAGTGACGCCAATTCAAAGATAGTAGACAAGATAAACAGGTGGAATTTTTGAAGAGGTAGAAGAAAAATTAGTAGAAGTGAGGATGCCCCCTCGAGTGTCGATGGGGTGATGAAAGAAGACGATCGACGATTGAAAAAGGTGAGAGATAGATAGAAGAATGGGAAGAGGCAAGATGCCCCGATAAGATGGAAGAATAGGGTTGAGAGGAAAGTTATGTAGAATGAATATGTAGGAGTGGAGAGAAGATCTTAGCCTCTAGCCACTGTGTATTGGAAAAATTTTGGTGTCATCATATGGCCATAAGAGCTATGTCATCGGTCCTTATGAAAAATATAAGCATACGACAAAGGTAGAATGACATGAAAAGCCATACTACGAATGATTGTCCATTGCTGAAAACACCAACTCCATGCAACATACAAAATGCAATGCAATACGAGAAAGTGAAAGATGCCTAACTCCATGCAACATACAAAATGTAATGCAATACGAGAAAGTAAACAAGCTAAACTAACAAAGAAACATAATATAATGTTTTTATTATTGAGCTTTAGTTATGACCTATGCAAATTAACGACAAGGGTTGATGATGGTGCCCCAAGCAAGGATACATGCGAGGGGAATAACGAAGGACACTTGGGTCTAATGGAAAAGCAATGTGCACTACGAAATAGTACCAGGTAACTCGTTGTGCCCCAGAGTATGGATGAAGTAAGCCTAGCTTTTGTTGATGGAGGTAGATCAAGATGATCTCGTAAGTCACACATGAACAAGTGAGAACTAAAGAGTGACGTTTTGTAGGATGATTTTCAATTTTTAGAAGTTTTCTTAAACATATTTGAATGTTTTTGATGATTTTTCTAACATATTTGAATGTTTTGGTTGATTTTAAAAGTTTTATGAAACTATGTATAGGAAGACGAGAAAGTGTGGATGCCCCCAGTGATAGATGGGATGTACAAGGGCATAAGGCCACGTGCGTACCTGAAAGGTGAAGATGTAAAAATGTCCCAACGATAAGGTGGGAGTATTCAAAGGTAAACTCTTCATAGGTAGAAGTGGGACCCAAGGCCATTATGGATAGGTTCAACATGATGATGAACATAAACCAATGAAATGCTGGGAAGAAGCAAGGATGCCCCTAGTGTAAGTTGGCCTACAAGCACATGATAGAAAGGAAGGAGATTATTATTTTTGTGAAGGGGACAAAGGTTTCCAAAAACATGGAAAACAAGTAATCTTATACACATGGATGTTCTGAACGAAGTAGAAGAATGATGTGAATGATATGAATGTAGCTTAGAAGCCTCATGATGAAGAAGTGATTAGCCAAAGGCATAAATCATGAGACGAGATATGGACTAGAGTAAGAGTCTGAACAAGGTCCAAAAAAGACACTTGGTAACATACTAATCCTGTTTACTCATAGAGATCTAGTGTGTGCACGTGGATTTTATTACCTCTTGAAGTGAAGATTTAATAGACAACAAGTGAAGAGACCCTAGCCAATGTGTAGGAATGATTTATTTTGATAAATGATTTTGTGAATGAGAGTGAAAGGATAACCATACATTGCTCTCCGCTGCAGCCAAACATCCATAGCCCTGACGGAGATGTATTTGATTCTAATCACAACATTGCTCTATTGCCAGTCAGGCATCCATAGCCCCGATAGAGATTATTGGAAATACCCCAAGAGAGAGTTATATATTAATTTTCTTTTGATTTGTAGCTTTTAGCTTTTGAGTTTTGTTTGATTCTTTTGCTTTCTGAAAACTTATTTCAGCTCTCTTGTTTGACAAGGGGTTAAGAACCACTGATGGCTTGATGGAAGGAGGTGGAAGTGATTGTGATGATGACATTGGCTAGTGTCAACAAATATGTCCAAAATTTCTTCACAACAAGTTTATTAGATGTTTGAATGTGATAGGATCTCCATGAGGTCAGTCATTCTTTAATTTACCAAGGTGATAAAAGACCAGGGGCAAATAGATACCATAGAGATAAATGTCACAAAATGCATGCAAATAAGCTAACCAAAATATCACCGAAGGGATGAAAATGGTAGGAAGACTTGCAGAAGAATAGCAAGGAAGGGAAGAAAGAAATATCCATGTGTACGCAACACCTGATTGCAATGTTTGATCTTTGTACCTTTGATTTTTGTTTTTTTTTAATTTTTTAGATTTTTGATTATATATATATATATATATATATTTTGAACCGTTGTTACTAACAAAGTCACTCTGTGTGATAGGATCCAACAACGATGTTTGTGACTTCCTTGATAAGGGAGACTAAGCGTGTTTGTTTATCAAGAGTCATGTTTTCCCCAATCTCGATAATCGTGGTGAGTTCACACTCAACAAAGGACTGTGATTTATCCTGAAACATGGATTTTGTATGTGGAAGCTTGAGTTCCCTATCTAGAGGTTTATGCACTTTACGCCATACTTGATGGTTATGTTGATGTGTGTTCTTGAATCGCGCTTGATTTACAACTTTGAGATTGTTCCAGTTGTTGGGGGATTTTGAGCTCTTGGAAGTTTTTGACGAATTTCTGATAATGAACCTAATTTGGGTTTCTTATAATTTTATTGAATTTTTAACTTTAAAGAAGGAGAAGAATGTAATTTACGATTGATGATTGTGAATTTTTAATTTTTAAGGAATTTGTAATATTCTATAGAAGAAATATGTGATAGATTTTATTACGGTCAAGAATTGAAGAGGATGGGCTCTACGGGAGGTGAGCCATGGATAAGGTGAAATTTAGGATGTGGCCCAAGAATAGAATAATGTTTATAAATAGGACGTAACCCATAAATATTAAGTGAACGGCTATTAGGATGTGGTAAAGAATATTTTAATTAAGAAGGGCTATTAGGATGTGACCCATAGATGTAAGATGATGGATTATTTTCGGGATGTGGCCCAAGAATTTAAGATGATGGAATTTTCGGGGTGATTCATACATAGAAGATAATTTTTGCTGATTAGATGTGCCCTAATAATCGAAGATAGTGGGCTACTGAAAATGTTTATTAAAATAGAAGAGGGAGGGCTTTTAGAAGGTGACCCACACCTAGATGAAGATGAATTTTAATTCTAAATTTAAACCCATAAGAGATCTTTGATTGAGGAATTATGATAGATTAAAGAGTTATGGGTGATGAGAAGATAGGCCATGGATTTATCCTTAGATTTAAGGAGTTTCATCACATAATGAAGAATGTGAAGATGGATGAAAAAGGAGGATCAAGTCTTGTTGCATGATCACGAGGCTCTTCCTCTATTTCTTGATTAAAGGAATCAACGGATTTTTCTAAATCACATTTGCCCAGATATCAAACTCTAAAGAGAATCCCTTTTTTAATCTATTAAAGGAATATCTTCATATGCCCCTATAAATTCCCGATTATTTCTTCATAAAGAGATCAATTTAGTATGAGTTGAGGTTGATCGATCCCTGGGGTTTATCGAAAGAAATAGGTTCACTTTGTGTGGAAGGATTAGAAGATGTTTGATGATTATTGAATGGGGAAGAAGATGTTCTCATCTCTGCAACAAGCGGCCGTGGGGATGAAGAATATGTGTAGCTAGATGTCTCAGAGTAGAAGAAGGTGGTGTTGACCTACCTATAAAATGGTATATCGTATGTAAAATAGTAGGATTAAGTCCAAAGTCTATAGATTGTGATGCATGGGTTTTCAAATGTTTGTCTTATAAGGATTCTTTGAGTAAAATGAATCTTGATGGCGGAGTAGAATGAATTTTCCGTGGGGGTGATTGATTTTGAAGAAACATTATAGAAGGGGAGGACTATGATTCAAGTCATCGTATTAGATGAATGATTACAAGGGTCCTGCTAAGGAGAGAGAGGACCGTGATTGAATAATTGTATTATACTCGATTGATGGAGAGGGATTTGGAGTCATGTGTATCTGTGAAAGGAAGAGGTTATATTGGGGCACTGATAAAGGGGTCCTCATGAATGTGAAGAAAGGGAGAACTGAGGTGATATAAGAGTCACATTAGATGATTGATGAAGATGATCCTACAAAGAAAGGGAGGACCATGAATTCGGGAGTCGCTTTAGATGACTTGGGAGTCAAATTAGATGAATCCAAATAGTAGTTTGGATTTGAATCCTTAGAAGAGTTAGAGGAAATATTTGGATTGGAATCCTCAAAAGAAGAAGAAATGTTGGATTAGAATTAGAAGAAGAATGGGGGAACTTGAATAATAATTGATTGACATATCCAAATCATACCACACTATGAGATGAAGGTGGGGAATGAGTTACCTGTATGGGCTATTCATTGGAGCCACGAAGAACCCAAATGAGGTTTAGTAATATGGGAATCCTATGATTTTGAATATTCCTCAAAACCTAGGGCACGTATTTTTGTAAGTATGGGGAACCACACATTCGTTAGTCATTTTTTATTGTGATTTAAGCACAAACTTCTAGATCTAGATAGTGTGATGGAACTCCTTCAAAGGGAAGGAAGTGACATGTCAATTTGGGTAACATAAGGATAACCAACCAAAGATTATTGTGTAAGTATGGGGATGCATGTGTGATTTTTTTCCGAAGAAGGTATAAGGAAAATAGACATCATTGATTTAATATCAATGAGAGATAAAAGGGTTGTCCTAGAAAATAAGTTTTTAAATGAATAATCACAAGGAACAATCATGCAAGTGTGAAACCCAAAGCCAATCAATAAGAAATACACCATATGAAAATGTGATAAAGATGATTAACAAGATGTTTTCACCTATGCCAAGTTGAAGGAAATGAACAAAATGTAAGTGAAAAACAAGAAGTCAATGATTATCTCCCAATCAAGATATAGTTAAAAGCTCAAACTTGATTAAGCCCTATATCTCAAAAAGTTCTCAATTCATTATGTTGACACAACAATATCACCAAGATATGTTAACCCATTTGTGAGAAAGTGAAGTATTGATATCTAGGTGTTATTGATGATAACATTCATAAAAGTAACACCTAAAACTCTTTGAAATAGGTAATAATAGAACCAAACTAAAATTTCAAAGTATAGCTAGGAATAGTTAAAAATGTGTGCAGTTGGTTTAAAAACTTATTATTACTAAAAACATGCAATATAACCATACAATATAGGTATTTATGTTGAGTTTACAAGAAATAAGACGTAAATATCAAAATTGTAGTTGATATGATACAAACAAGCTAACTCTTCTAAGAAGTTGTTTTGCTGATGAACCACACCTAACTACAATGATGATGATTTTCATGTTGGTATCAAGATACAATGGCTAGCAATGTTGTGAAAATGACTCCACACACTTTAGACGCTTAACTAACCCAATAATAATTAAACATGGATGGGCAAATTTAAACGGACATAAAAGTGAGAGAAATATAGATTAGGGTAACACAAAGGTAGTCACCCTTCTTTTGATCAACAAAGTGTCAAAATAATGTGAAGAAGTAAATCAAAAAAGATGAAAAATGTTAGCCTCACTACATAGTTTCATGTGACACCTAAGGCAAGTAAAAACTAGGAAAGTAATAGGCGTCACACGTTTTCAAAAAGAAGGTTCTAAAACTCAACATTGTTTTAAAATGGTCAAAGTGGGCTCTGGCCAAAGTATATTCTCCTAGGTGTTACAAAGATTTACAAAAGTAAAAGCGAGCACGATTTACCCAAAAATGTGCATGACTATAGTTTGGGAGTATCTTATAAGGGTTTACTTTTCACCTTAGAATAAAACTACATTATGTCTACGTGTACTATCATCGGGTATGCCACAACGGAAAACTTGTAAGCTATCTCACAAAGGAATCACTAGTCAAAGGTAGTGTGGAGCACTTCCTTTCATCCACAAGGTTCCCTCTTACGTGGACTATTAAAATGGGTTCACTGGAACCATATTGTTATAGCTCAAGGTGTTATGCCAAAGGGGTTATGTTTTGAATTAATAGAGAGGATGTACCTATTTTCGAAAATGCAATACAAGTGTTTTGAATATGTTGTTATTTTTATCTTGTTTAATTAGGTGTGGTTACTCGAACATTTGTTTTATCGAAACCTCGTATAACAACATAATTGTATTAATAGTTTTTGATTTTGTTAGGGAGTCCCTCCTTTCTTTGACAAGCGTTTTTAGGTTACCTTTTGCACTAAGCCGTAGTTCTCCAAGAAAATCACATTATGGAAAAAAGAGGATTAAAAGTTGCTTTTGATTCTCAGGATCATCCAAGGATGTGAGAGAAGAGCATACACAACAAATAATCCAACTAAAAAGTAAAGAAAATTCATTTTCAATCAATGAACCATACAAAATTCTTGATAAATGTTCATTCCTTAAACCAAAAGTGAAAGATAAAGTTTCCAATTTACCAAATGTTATAAAATGAAGACTAAAGTTTTTTGATTCTCAAGATCACCCTAAGGTGTAAGAGAAGAGCATACACAAACTTTATCCCAACTATATAGAAATAGAAAACTTCAAATCAAAGAACCATTGAAAAATACTTTGCTAAAGGTTCATTCCTTAAACCATAAAAAGTGAAAGATGAAGTTTCTAATTTACCAAATGTTATAAAATGAAGATTAAAGTTTCTTTTGATTCTTAAGATCACCGTAGGTGCAAGAGAAGAGCATACACAAACTATATCCCAACTATATAGAAATGGAAAACTTGGAAATCAAAGGACCAGCCCAAAAAACGTTTTGTAAAAAGGTTCATTGCTTAATCCAAAATGAATAATCAAGTTTCATGTTTAATCCCAATGTTACCACAAGATAGAGATCAAAGTTGCCATTTTGATTCTCAAGATTTGTAAAAGGTGCAAGAGAAGAGCATACACACGAGTTCTTTGGTCTAAATAAGTAATCATGGGGAAATAGGGTCGAACATTCATCAAAACATATGGACATGTTAGAAAATGACCAGTTTTAAAATAATGAAAAATCTACAACTTATGTAAGTATAAAGCCAAATTTATGTTTTCATTGCATATTTAACTTCAATATCTTTCTAACGATCTAAAATGAGTCATTTCGAGTTTGGGAGCAAAATTTATGGCCTTCGGAAGATGGGTTACAGGTGCTCGATTATGCTCATGGGTATGCACTTGACATGCATCACCCATGTCAAAAAAACATCCCTTAATCTGCAGTGGTGGTTTATGGGTTTTTCCAACCAAGATTCAATTTTGACAACACCATCATATTAATTATGAATAGAAGACTCGGTGGTGGCGCTAGTTGCAAAAATTAACATACATGCTTCAAGAATTTAAGATTTTCAAGAAATTGACAAAACTAGCATGTTAGTAATGATGAAAAAATAAGCTCTAAAAATGAAAACATGATGAAATCTTGAAATTACATCATTAATTAATTTTGTGCAACCCACCACATTAATGTTGTTAAATTGAAGACTCAACACTATCGAAGGACACTAACCTACATGCTCAAGTTCAATTAGAAAAGTTTTTCAAGAAATTGACAAAACTAGCATAGTTAAAATGTTGAAAAAGTAAGCTCTAAAAATGAAAAACATGATGAAATCTTGAAATTTTTCACCAAGATTAACTTTTTCATTTTCTAAACCCATTCACATTTTTATGTAAATAGAAGACTTAGTACTATAAACACTAAGTTACATGCTCAAGAATTGAAAATTTTCAAGAAATTGAAAACTAGCATGTAAAATGTTGAAAAAGTAAGCTCTAAAAATGAAAAATATAAATCTTGAAATTTTCCCATCAATTCCACTTTTGTTAGTATCACCTCCATACCTACAAGGAATACCCATACACATGCAAACTTTAAAAAAGTTAAAAAAGATTATATTCAATTATTGTAAAAGAGTGGTTTTAATTCAAAAATAAAACCATTAACTATGCTAAAATTGAAATTAATGCAAGAAAGGACAATGTAAGTGTGTCTTATAGCCAAATGTGTGCATGTATACTTTGCTTAATGATAAATCAAATGAAGCAAGAACTACCACCTAAAATAGTTCTACAATTTAGCTAAAACAAAGCATAAACACCATCATGATAAGAATTAAACAAGGGTTAGATGCTAGCATTCATAAATACAAACTTTGAAACTAACAATGCTAAATATCTAAACTCCTCTATTCTCTAACAAAAATAAATGAATGGACATAAGTAAGCTCCATGGCTATCAAAATAGTTGTCCTTAATGTTCCAAGAACCTAGGAATGGGGCTAATCAAAGTTGGAGCTACAAGACCTTTTGACACCTCCCATATGACCTAAACACTTTAAGAAAGAGGCTTAACTCTTTAAGATGATAAACTCTCAAAAGGGCAAGGTGCAAGCTCTTAGTCTCTTTGCTATATGCTTTGCATTTTCTCTCTTAGAAAGTTTAGGTGTAAGTAAAAAGGTAGGTGGAGGGCTCTTTATATAGCCCAAAGGATAAAGGATTCAACACATTCTCATGAATGTGGGATAAAGGTAAAACATGATTAGGAATGGATAAGGTTTCTTTATTAAAGGTAACCTTACTTTAGAAGTTTAATACATGTTTAGCAAGTCATGGGAGTTGGGGGTATTTTAATTAATCAAAGGTGATTAACTAATAGGTAGATGTAAGCTTATAGAAGATAATTAGAGGAATATTAGTGTGATTTAGGCTATTAAAGAGGATTAAATCAATTAAATATTGATTTATTGGTTAAATGGAAGGGAAAGCTAATTAATTAATAATTAATTAATCTCAGGTAGAAGGGGTGATTTATTAGGTAGGTCATTAATGGGTATTTTATTAACTTAAGGTAGCGTAGTGTAATTAATTAATGATGATATGAGGGAAAATGAGTGGAATATGTCATTGATTTGCAAGAAAGGGGATGATTAGCGTAGTGTAATTGATTAATGATGATATGAGGCTAAAAACCCAAAGTCCAAAGTCTAAATTTTTAGACTTTTGGGGTTTTCCAACCTCAAGATGTGTAAAGGAAATGGCCCTAAAAATTATGAAAACCCAAAGTTTGAAAGCCTGAAATTTTAGACTTTAAACTTTCAAACAATTCTGGAGGATGAATAGTATTTTTCTCGAAATGCAAATGTCTAAAATTTTGAAGTCTGAAATTATGAAATTTTGGACTTTCAAGTTTCATACTTTTAGAACTCTAAGAGAAGATGGGTTGTTCACCATTTTCATAGAATGGCATCTCAATATTTAGATGGCCTAACTTTCGACTAGAAGATCGATTTGAGCAAGAGAGAACTTTTTAGAAATCTATCGGCGTCTGCTACACAACTAAAATTATTAAAAATGAAAAATATAATTCACCATTTTTTGAAGTCTCCCATGTTTCTCACCTACCACCATTAATGAAATATGGGCTTCCTTTCTTGCCCAACAAGGAATAGTGCATGGAGGCATGGGTTTTGCAAAGCAAAACCCATCATTGCCAGAGGTGAATTCATTACTTTTTTGGGTCATTTGAGCTAGATTTCAGATTTCTTCTATCTCCTCTAAGTCTTCCTATATATTATAGGAGGGGAATTTTTGTAAAGGTTGGAACTCTTTATTTTGCACCCTCCCTTATTCTCTTTTCTACAATTGATTTTGTGGATTTCAAGCCTCCCATTCAAATCAGAATGCAAGTTTGTGCCTTTTGGCCATCAGAATGCACTATATCAATTTTTGGAGCAATAATGTATGTCCGAGGATAATTTTGAACCTCTATTGTGTTAATTTCATCCACCGATATTTCATTACTAGCTTGGTTATTTGTACATGGAGGTTATGTTATAGTTTTAATTGTTTGTGTTTAATCGCTAAAGCAGTGTTCAACATTCCTCGATACATCACCCTTGTTAGTTTAGGTTTTATTTATCAGTATCTCCTTAACCTTTTCTGTTAGGAAATAGGGGATAAAATATATAGAATAATCCTCATAGAATCACAACAAGAGAAACTAATATGTAGAAATATATTGTGATCTCAAATAAAAGTGTAGGATAAAATAATACACCACAAAGAGATAATATGTAATGTGGTTCACCCAATTTGGGCTACGTCCACCAAGAATCACTTGCTCGAGATTTTATTAGAATCCACCACTCTCTCAATATAATACCCAGATCTCGTTTGGAGCTATGCTCAACAAACTCTATAGAATTCACACCCAATTGAAAGCACATCTCGCAATGTTTACATTATATCTACCATATGCATAAAACCATATAAGTAGACAATTGCTTAAGCAATTTTACAAAATCTGTGGATATCAAAACCATGGGCCAAAACTATGCTATAAACCATTGGGTCAAAATCTCACCCATATGAGAAAAGCATGTTTCTACATGTATAGCGGGGCATATTTTAAGGCCAATATTTTTTTCTCAAGGATCGCTTTGCTCGGGGCCCGGGTCCACCCTGTACTTCAAACCCGAGTGAGAAAACTATGGAAAGTTTACAGTACTCTTAGTGTATAGTCTTCAACATTTTCTCACATGAAAATAGGCTCCACAACCTAACATTGTCTCCTGGCAAGTTAAAGTAGGTTTTAGAGTAGACCCTCTGCAATATGAATGTGTGCACCAAATGGAGGAATAGAACCGGCCTTCATCCAGAGAGCTCTCTTTAATTCACAAAGTGCCACACTTTGGAGAAGCTCCATGTTATGCAATCACACCGAGAGTCTCAACCCATTGAAGTCAGGTTGTAGACAATCAGGGGTGCTATGATTATGCACCAACACTACCTCTTCAGAGAGTTTCTACTATGCTAACAATCGAGTCATCTCCTCCACCTATGCTTAGGCCATGGTTCATCAACAACCACAATTTTTTACTTGTGCACACTCTCCGCCACGTCTATACACGCTGCATCATCACATCCATTATATTCACTTCATCCATATCATCCATTACATTCGCATTATCTACTACATCACGCTGCTCCTTCACATTGGATTACATATCCTATCACCTTCGTATACCATCACAACTCCATATGACATTCAATTTGGCACATATTTGCAGGTCGCTTCCATCTTGCATACTTCCACCACTTTTTCCTTCTTTTCTCTTGGTAGGTGATTCGCTATCACCTTACCCCCATTGATGCACTTGTGTCCTTACGGTTATTACACAACTATTGAGGTTTTTTCTCAAAGAACCTTTCATCATGTGCTTTTTCATTCATCTAGTGCACTCTTGTTTCCTACGCTTCATTCTTTGACTCGACGAGGGGTCTTAATTAAAATAAACCTAATCATCCATATGTGGGGGCATCACTAATCCCCACCATTTATCACACTAACATATTACAATTACATTACATTATCACGATACACATTCCTCACAACACATTAGTTCGATCATCATACATCATATCTTTCTACATTCATTCTACTATCATCACTATACTAACTATGCATTAAAAAATTACATTTAATAAACATTAACAATATACAAAAACATCACATACATCCCAACACTAATCACCCAATCATACACATCAATACACCACAAAATAAGATCATCATATATAAATCACATGTGTCCATACATATATAATGAATAAAATCATCACTGGGGGAAATTCCCCTACATCATATATAATAATACTAATTACACCTCATTATCACTATCACTCTTAGATACTTTGAGATTCTTAGAACTATATGCATCACCAATATCTTTGTGTCGCTATTAAAGGCCTCGATATCTCCACTTGCCTACGTAATAAGGTGTCCTCCATAGACTACCATGAAAACTAATGTTATAAATCGACGTATCATGAGAACATGTCCTACACCAAAGGACCACTACCCACTGCCTCTCTGGCTCATCGAGTCTCCTCACGTGCCTCATCCCTCTCACCTAAAGAACATAATACATGTCTCTGTTTCTATGTTCACTTACTCAAATAAATGGGAATGCTAGCCCGCTATATCATCCACTCACTCAAGTATAGCTCCACCAATTATATCAGTTGGCACATTCAACATCAATGTGAGAATAGATGTGTATACTATTAGGGACCAATACACATCACCTACAAAAAAATAACAAAACATGTTAGATAATCATCACCAAAACATAGCCCAAAAACAAAGTACACAATGCAAGCTTCATACAAATACTCTCCGTCAGCCACAGCTTGTTGTTACATCATCAAGGGAATGGGCTTCCCCCTCTCTTAATCCTCCCTACCGTAATACAACATGACCTACAAATAATGGGAACAATAATTCCCATCAGTGTGCCACCTATCATGCATGTTACTCCTCTATGCAACCTCGCATCGTCTACATCTATCAACTCTATCATCATGTCTACCTCATCTTGACCAAGAGGTACTAGCTTTCACCTAACTGGGCCCTAGTCTAGCTCCAACCCTCCTAGGTGCTTTGATAGCTCTCAACTATATGTATGGCTCAGGGGAACATCCTGAGCCACGTTGAATTGTCATGATACTCTCTCCGCCCGAAAACACTCACCCACACCTTGAAGTCAATCCTCTACCCGTAAATTCCTCCAAATACACCGCAACTCTACCACATCCTTCAGCCTATTGTCTTCCAATTCGACACCCCTAGTGAAGGGAAGGGAGAAATGTGAATGTTCATGGGAGGTTGGGAGAAGGCAGCAAACCTTCACAAGATGTTGTCTTGTAGCTAAGGGGAAGATCTCCTCTGGTAGCACGTCATCCCTTCCCGAGGGAGGGATGGGGAGGTAACCTAACAAAGGGTGTGGCTACAATCTTTGCAGATTTTGACTATGCCTAATTCAAGGTGAGAGGACCCAAGAATGCATTCAACTGGAGCATGGAGGTTTTGAGCACAGAGTCGTATCAAGTTTTGAGGACTCGAGAGGAGTAAATCGGGATCAAGGTGTAGCCACCAAATATAATGCTCACTTGAAAAGAGGTCACCAAACACTATAAACACCCGAGAACCTAATGTTGACTCTACAGAAAGTGTTGGTTTGACATGAAGCTTTTTCCCTAAGTTTCTCATAAATTTTAAGATAGGTTGATGATGAAGGACTCAAGTATCCTATTTTTCTACTCAGAAAATTAGGAAAACATGAATTCGCATAGAGAAAATAGGAGGATCGATTCTACGGCCATGGGAGATCACCGAGATTCGTGGATGTACATTCAAGAGACAATCTGAGTCCAAAGAATTTGAATTTTAGACATAGAAGCATTCAAGATCAGAGGATCGAAACTCTAAAATTGTGAGCTCAAAAGGTCCAAAGGACATCAAAGTCCAAAGTCAAAAATCTGTGCACATCTAACCTTTGGGAGTTCGAGTTCGCAAGAGTAGCACAAGAATGAACAAGCCCATCCAAGTAGGAAGAAGAAAGTCCTGAAACCTGAAATCTGAAATTTAGACTTCCTGGATTTTTGATTTCAGTAGGCTCTATGTGCTAGGCATATGAACAAGACTCAAAAACTCCGAAACTCAAAATCCCCAAAACCCAAAACCGAAAAGACAAAGGTCCAAAACCCAAGTTCGAATTTTAGACTTTAGGTTTTGGCATTTCGGAATGTCAAGCCCCAAAGAATAAAAATCATGACTGAAGTCCAAAACCTGAATTATGAATTTAAGACATCGGGGTTTTGGCATTTTGGAGGTTTTATGAGCCTTAAAGGTGAATATTGACAAAATCTCCAAATCCAAAAGCTCTAACTGAAAGTCTGAAATTTCAGATTTGGAGGGTGTGATGCATGATCGAGTTTGAAAAATAAGATCAACTACCTGCATTTATTACAAAATAGCACCCTTATCTTCGGGGATGGCTATAACGCTTCACCTGGAGTTCAAATTTTCTACAAAATAGGACTTCTGAAAGCTCTCAAGTTGTCCTCTACACAAAAGAGAATTGTTTTCTTAATTTTTAAGAGACTAAGATTCCAAAATGGGGAAATATAGTCTCCATTTTAAAGGAATTTTTCTATATTTCTCACCTACCAAAATGATAAAGGTATGGGCTTCCTTTTTCCCCAACAAGGAAAAGTACATGGGGATATGGATTTCAAGTGGTACCCATCATTGTTACATGTGTGATTTTAATGCATTTTGGGTGGTCAAGAAAGATTTTCAATTCCTTCTCTTTCTTTCTCTCATTATTCTTATATATTCTAAGTGAGGGGCTCATTTAAAAGGTCAGGACACCTCAGATATGTCCCTCCCTTCTTTCTTATTTGTAGGAGATCTGGTGGAGATTCCAAACTCCCTACACGAACATTCTAATGCACAATATGTGTCTTCGAGCTTGAATGTGATTTATTGTATCAACTTTGAGAGTAATAAAATTAGGTTTGTGGATGTTTTAAACCCTCCTATGTTATATTGAAACATTCTCGAATTTTCATCAGAATAAATGTTATGTGTATTGTTGTTTTTTCATTACAAAGTTCCGTAGTGTTGTGTTTATTATGAGGTCGCTCAACACTCCTCCTAGTGTATCACCTTCCTCGTTAGAGTAGGTTTTAATTTTTGTGCATTTCTCTAACTCGTCTCCTCGGGGAAAACATTCAATTAGTGTTAGATCCGTGAACTCTCGCACTTTGGAGTAGTTAACACTAGGTTAGGATAGGAAGCCAACCTTCTCGAGAGGGTTATCTCAATTGAAAATTCCCACACTTTGGGATAGATCCATGTTTGATGAATCAAACTAACTTTTCAATTGACCATTCACTTGCAATAAATTAGGGGTGTTGTGATTTCAATATAACAGACCTTGATTAGGGGTGAGAACACATAATATAGATGAATCGTTAGTGTGTTCCCAAAGCGAGCTTCCAGTAGAAAATTAAGCAAGGTAGTCTAGGACCTATAAAATGAATTAGGATTTTTACTGGAAGATATTATACATATTTAGTGGGGATAAAGGGGAGTTTTGACATAATGGAGGGAAAAAATGGGAAAGAGACATGAAGGGAATGGGGGGAAAACTAGAGAGGAAAAGGCCAACCTTCGTTTGTCCTTAATACCACAAAAATGCTTATTAAAGGGAATAAATGAGCCCCTTGTCAAGAAGTCAGCACGTAGGAAGGCTCGAGTAAATCGAGACCTAAATTTCTTTGATAATCTAGCTTAGTACACCTAAGGCAAGATCATCTGATGTGAAGTCATGATAAATAGTTTGACTGAGGGATCCCTAAGAAATTACAATTCATACCCCCAAATCGTACTTACTCCGCAAGGAGATTTTTATAGGCTTATAAGAGATGTTTTGTGCATCCCTAGAAAACATAAAATACTCAAACCCTTTCTAGACAAGATCTAAAAAGTGCAGGATATGTTTAAAATTGAATTAAAGACACAATTCATAAATAATTACAACAAAAGGACACATATCACTCCCCTATCAACATCATCAGGTAAAGCAAAAAAGAAATGTCATGAATCCAAATGAATTCATCAGAAAAAAATTAAACTTAGGAAAAGACAAGGGAAACATATATTAATGCTCTCAAATCCTGCTAATGATTGTACATATGTAATCATCTTAACATAAATTCCCGAACTTCGGTCACACGTAGAGAAAACCTTCTTCACAACATAGTCCTTTCCTCCTGTTCACAATGCCTCTACAAATTCTCACCAAATTTTTCTCCCTCAAGAGCTTCCCACCATTTTTCTACCCCTTTTCCAAGAACCCCCTCTAAAATATCCTTTACTTTCTTATATATCACCTCATCTTTTTAGGTTTTAGAGTATATTCCTTAGATACTCAAATAAATCACAATGCACATCAATCATCAGGGCTACTGTCACCATAAAACTACACATGATTATTCACAAACAACTACCAATTATGTCAATTTCCACTATGTCTTACATACATCATCAATGACACAACCAAATATTCTCCAAGTCATGTCACATTTAACATTTAAAATTTCCACATGTGTTTAATCAAGATGTGGCTAGAAAGGTAAATGTGATAAGACATTCTTGAGTTATGCAGGTAGTTAATCCTTTTCCAATGACACGTTACCCATAAATAATTGATCTTTATTTAAGACTCACACATACCTATAAATTGGAATTGGATATGGAATTAATAATGAAATGATTTTCCTCGAGACGTAAGTGCCATCTCCATGCCTATTTAAGTGGTTTACTAGCCCTTTCCATTTGGTTACCTATCCTTTTAAGATTTTTCTACATAATTTTTAAAACCATTTCCTTTCTTGTCATTCTCTTCCACTTCAATATTTATAATAAAGCTTGATTCATATTACCTAAGAACAAGTTCATCAACCGTAGGAATTTTCCCATCTCTGTCCAATTAAATTTTCACTTTCTGTGGCTAAACAAGGATCTTATTCACCAAGTTTTTAGTGTACCAAATGCTAGAGATAATCCATAGGATTTCCTTCATCAACATGCCCTAGCATTTTCTTTCATGAATTTCTTCAAAGAAATGTGTCCTTCTTCCACATTTTTCAAACCCTATATTTTCACTTGGTCTCGCCTGCAGTTCCATTTAGATTCCAAGTCCCTAAGAAATCACTAGTCTCACCATCGCCCACATGTTCATGATGACCACTATGGTACATGATGAAGGCCTACTATACCCCCTCTCTACTAAAAATAGAGCACCAATTTTCCACCCAAAACAAGGAATTAAATAATGAATTCCCATCTTCAAATTGTCATATGAGCATAAAAGAGGAGAGGCTATGCTGGTTTTTAGAGTCTCGCAGAATGAAAGATATCCAAGCTTTGGTCGACTACACAAGTTTCAATCCAAAAAGAGGCATGTCCTTCCCTAACGCCCAAAGTTTTGATGTAACACTAGTTATAGAGGCCCATCCGACTCAAAGGTCACACCCAAGGCGTATGAAATGGTAGGCTTGGCTCCACGTGGAATGGGTGAACGCACTTGCATGGGAGGAAAGAGATGGTCGACATCTTCAATGATCCAAGGATGAGTGTCCCATAAGCTATGCATGAGAAAGGTACGGGCCAAGGGGTCCGGTGGGGAGCATGGCTGGGCTCATCTTAAGTGTTAAGGCCTCATGAATAATTCATTCGTGTCACGACTAGTTCTTCAAGGGTTCACTAAATGTGACCGTAATGATGGAAGTTTGATATACATACCATATTATATGTATCGAAGTGTATCTTGTTTTTTATTTTTTTATTTTGTTCATACAAATAGATAGTGGAGGGTCGGACCCTCTAAACAACCCCATTTTCTACCATAAATGTTTCTTTGATTTGGTTTCCTTCCTTGTATATCATATGCAAATATTATTCATTTTAAAACTCAAGCATGTTGATACACTTCTCATTTTCTTCCTAAAATAAGAACACCGAAATAGTACACTCCGCTTGGCCTCCATGCGTACTGCAGGTGGCATACACTTAATCAGCATAGGAAACATGGGGAGAGATAAGTAGGTCTTTGTCACTTTTCTCATCCTTACAAATTGGGAAAAACTACGTTTCTTTCATTTTCTTTTTTCCTTTAATTAGATGTGGTTTGGGTCCGTGAACATCATTCTTTATACCATGTCAAATCCAAACAAAAGTAATTCGGGCCCTAAACTCCGAAATGTAGTTTATCTTTTTAAAATAGCAATACGTAACTGAAACTAA